>VMRK01000262.1:0-77638 GCA_016801395.1 Leptodermis oblonga
ACCCATCCTACAAGTTCAAAAAATAATTATATCATTATCAATTAGAAACAACTACAATTTAGGTTGTATTAGATATTAGTTAGATATACCGAAGCCATTCCTGATGATCGCATCTTTCAATTTTTCATCTTGAGATTCAAAGTTGGGCTTGTTGAATCTAGCCCATCTTGCGCATCACGCAACCCAACTCAGATATGAATTCTTTTGCATTTTCCACCAACAATGCGCTCAGAATCTAGGTTAAATTTGACCACCAAATGATTTCCCGCATGCCTTTTATTGCCAAACCCAAATATTTCTGGTTTCGACCTCTCTTTCGAGCACTCCCTATGCATTTGTTTTGTCAAAAAACAAATGAAGAAATGATAATAAAAAGTTATCGTATGATTATTCATATGGAAATATAATGAGATATAAAACTCTCCAATTGGCTTAAAGGTAGGTAGAATCAAAAAATAGGGGCAACCAATTAAGTGTAAAGCATTGAAAGGTATGTAATGTGTTTTACCTGTAGGAGTTTGCTCTTGCTCACTCTGCGATTGATCTTGAGTATATTGCACTTCATGCTGATGATCTCTTCCAACATGGGGGCTGGGATTTTCTCTAAGTTGTTGACATCAAGCAGCACTAGACTCATTTGTTAGTCAAGAGTTCTCTTAGCTTGCACTAGACGTGTGCTTCTCCTTGGTGTAAATTCATGCGAATGCTCCTCTTCCTCATCTCGTAAGCGAAACTTGTTGGAGTGGCGTGAGTAGTAGGTAAGCGAGGGCTCTTCTAGGGATGATTGTGTAGTTAAGGGATTTGGAATTGTTTTTTTTTTTTTCGTAACTTTGTCCTCCTGGCGCCATCTACATATAATAGAAAGGCAAAATAAGTCTTAAAAAATTCCAGAAATCACTTGTTGGTTATATACATTAAATTTCAAAAATCAATAAATAAAATGAGAGAATACAGTTGCTAAGCTATATCTGAGAGAGAAAAGATAATAAATGCAAAGGTGTAAAACTTAATTCTACTCCAGTACCAATGGAACCAAAGATAAAATTCAAATGCACTAAAATTTCATCTTTAACAAAAATCTGGAAGCATACATTGGATACTAAATTCACACAGAAAATAAAGAGAAAGTATTGTGCATCGGATCTTTAATTTCAGCCAATGAAACAAAGGATATTCAAGATTCAATCGATACTGTCTCTAATCTCTAAAATGTCATCAATAGCTCAACTGAAAAGCTCACCTATGAATCAGTATAGTCCGATGGACAGAAAACCTCTTCATCGTCTTCGTCGTTCCAATCAATGTCATCGTCATCATTCACGAAAGAAGCATCATTTTTTGGTGAGCTATCATTAATGGCTGAGGAATCAACTAATTGTAGTGGCACACTGCCCCTAACTAGTGTAGTCGCTTCAATATTTAAGTCTATAACAAACAACATTTCTGGTTCAGCTTCTTGAAAAACTTCTCACGTGAACTATCATCGCCACATTGTAGAACATCATAGGTACTACGCGGACTAAAACTCTGAACCACATGCCAATTATTACCCAATTGAACATCCTTTAAATAGAACACTTGGTGTGCTTGGTATGCAAGAACATATGGTTGATCCTCATACCATTTTTACTAAAACTTACACTCTTTAAGCCACTTTCTGGATCAACCTTCATACCAGAATCATCCCCAATGAACCACCGCGCACTTAAATAACAATATTTTCTTCTTTCCCACTAAGTACTCAACCTCAATAATATCCTGAACAACAACAACAAAAGTCTATGGTATTAGTTTCATGATCTCCTTTAACTACAACACCACTATTTGTGTTTTTCGATCTCTCTCGCGCCATTCTGTGTGAATCTATATACCCATTTACCATGCAACCAGCATAGCGACTAATTCGATATCTGGCCCTACTGCTAAAGATCGAATTTCATCATGGCATGTATTAGAACTAAACATGACCTATATAAAAGAAAATCGACATCATGTTAATGTTAATTGTATGATTATAATTTTGAGCATATAAAAAAAAAGATCCCTTACACGATCTCGAAACCACGAGGGGAATGTTTATCATGCACTTGATCGATTTGTCCACAACCATCAGCCTCAGTTTTTTGTTTATGCTCACTAAATGCCAAACAGTAATTTGAAATGAAATCATATTTAAGGTAAAATTTAACTAAGTATTTGTAATGTACAACTGTGATGTGTTCAGCTCTCAAATTAAGGTACTTACATTATGTAATCCTGAATTTCATCGCAGTTGTTCAGCACAAAAATATGAATTTTATCCAATTCCGCTGAACTTAGTGCTCCTAAGTTTGTTTGCCAAAAGGACGTCCTGTGCAAGAAATACAGAAAGTCTCCCGCTGGTTGTGTCCTAGAATCATTGCGATCAACTCGATTAAACACGGTGTCAACATTATTTAAATACATGGAGCAAAAAGTAAGGCACTCCTTATCTATGTAGCGTTCAGCAATGCAGCCTTCTGGGCGAGCATTATTGTTGACGTATCCCTTCAACACACCCATTTTCCTAGGTATTGAGCAATGGATTGTATTAAAAAAAATTTAATTAAAAAAATGCTCTACAATTAGCAGTCATGATGTACCTTTCAAATGAAACATCCATCGATATTGAGGTGGACCTGCAATTCTTGCTTCATATGGTAGGTGAACCATTAGATGCACCATGACATCAAAAAAAGAATGAGGGAAAATTGTCTCCATCTTGCAAAGTAATTTTGCAATGTTTATTCTCTTCCTCTTCTAAAACACGAATAATGGAAGTTCTTGAACATAACTTCTGGACAAATGAACTAAGTTCCAACAAAACTTGTCGAACTTCTTTTGTCAAACTACCCCTGACTGCAATAGGCAGTATCCTCTGTATTAAGATGTAAAAATCATGACTTTTCATGTTAGACATTTGAAATTCCCCACCTTTTATGCATCGCGATATATTGGAAGCAAAACCATCAGGATACTTGATTGTTGATAGGAAATCAACGAACTTCTTCTTCTCCGCTTTTGTAAAATGGTAACAAGCCATGGGCATTACCAAGGAATTCCCATTTGACCTTAGGTGCAAATCTGTTTTCAGTCCCAAATTCTCCAAATCCTTGCGAGACTTCCATGTGTCCTTTGTTTTACCTTTCACATCCATGATTGTGCCAACCAAACTTTCTGCCACATTTTTCACAACATGCATAATATCAAGATTGTGGCGTAATTTCAAATCTACCCAATAAGGGCTGAAAGAATACACTTTTTTTCCTCCAATTATTATCAGTTCGTTTTCCGCTTTTTTTGTCTAATTTTTTCATCCACCTTCCCCAATGAAAAGTCTCTAGAGTTGAACATTTGTAATTCTCCTAAGATTTCATGACCTGATTTGGGAATAACTGGATCACGTAATTCTACTGTTCCATCAAATGAATCAGCATCATTACGCCATTCATGGTTGGCCGGCAAAAACCTACGATGTCCCATATAACATATCTTTGGCTATGTGTTAAGTTTTGACAAGTTATATCTTTCAAACACACAGGACAAGCATAATAGCCTTTTGTGCTCCACCCAGAAAGCATGGCATAAGCTGGGAAATCATTAATTGTCCAAAGCAAAGAAGCACGCAAAGTAAATTTTTCATTTTTGTATGCGTCGTACGCTTCAACACCATTCCACAACTCATTCAACTCATCAATTAACGGCTGTAAGTATACATCAATTGCATTTCCCGGTGATTTGGATCCTGGAATTAACATCGACATAAGAAAAAATGGATCTTTCATCTTTCATGCATTTCCAAGGTGGCAAATTGTAAGGGACAAGAAAGACAGGCCATATAGTGTAGGAATTGCTTAGGTTACCAAATGGATTAAATCCATCTGTGGCAAGTCCTAACCTCACACTACGAGGGTCTTTAGCGAATTGACTATAAATGGTATCAAAGTTTTTCCATTCTTCACTATCAGCAGGGTGGCACATGACATCACTCTCATTGTTGCGTTTTTCTTTATGCCACCTCATATCACATGCTATTTCCTTATGCATGAACAATCTACGAAGTCTTGGCTTCAAGGGAAAATAGCGAAGAACTTTGCGTGCCACTTTTGTTCCCTCCGATGTATACCTAGGTTCTTTGCACCTATGGTTTGGACAAATAGAGTAAGCCTCATTCTCATTCCGGTAAAGGACACAATCATTAACGCAAGCATCAATCTTCTTATATGTGAACCCCAAGTCTCGGATGATCTTTTTAGCTTCATAATATGATTTAGGAATGGAAGCCTCTTTTGGGTGAGATTTTTTGAGTACTACAAGCAAATTATCAAACGACTTAACCGTCCATCTACTCATTGTCTTCAAATGAAGTAGAGTTACAATGAATGATAATTTGGTGTAATTCTCACACCCAGGATACAGGTCTTGCTTAGCATTATCCAATAATCGAAAAAATTTATCTATCTCACTACCCCCATCAACTTCATCTGCAAAACCATCCTTCCAATTATCCCCCCAATTAGCATTACCAAAATCATTTAACATTTCTTCTAATTCATCATCCTCATTATCATCATAATCATCATTTAATAGATCATCATCACTGCAATCATCTTCAGACAATTCACCATGGTATATCCACCTAACATAACTTGAACGTATTCCATTTATCTTCAAGTGTAAATCAACCGTATCTTTGAACTGATCTCGAAAATTGTTGCATTTCTTGCAAGGGCATGCGATTTTAGATGACTCATCCCTATTCGTGTATGCAAATTTCAAAAAGTTCTCCACACCTATTTGATAACGTTCATCCAACCTATTCTTTAATTCCATCCAAGTCTTATCCATTTCCTAATTAGTCAACAAAATTATAACTAATTAGATAAAGTCTGTATTGTTTAAGCAAGAAAGAATAGGTCCATATCATGCAAGTTTAAGTATATTTCAGCCTATAATGTCTAGAGATGAAGGAAACTTTAAAAAAGTTCAAAAATAGACCACTCCTAGCGTTCAGAAATATTTTTTTTTTTAGTATGGTTAGAATCAATGCATAGCAGTATATATGGCTACAAAGTCATCAAATGATGCTCAACAACACATGAAATAAATTTTCAGGTACTTACAGTTTCAGTACGCTTGGCAGATCAATTTCTTTAATTGTAGTCAACTTGAGCACTGTACTACTTCTATAAACCCGAAATTAATCCTGTAAATAGAGAAGCAAGACATTTTATAGAAGAATGTAAATAAATAATGCAAAATAAAGCAAGACTATACATGAGCTTATATAAGACACTTGGATTGTGGATATTGACAGTAAATTTAATGATTCTAATTCCAGAATCAGTAAGGGCTGTTAACATGAATCCAGCAGCCAAATATAGGATAGCCTACTAAACAGGAAACCTTGAAAATAAATTTTCCTCAGCCCTGTATTACTCATATCATTTGATATTGATAGACAGAAAATACTTCTCCTCAGGTTATCAAAGATTTGAAGATCAGCAATGCGTTAACATCAGAAACTGAATTCTAACCTGTCCTTTAGTCACGGAATTCCGTATTGTAACTTACATATCAAAAACTGAATTCTAATTTGTCCTCGATTAGTCACGAATTTTCATATTGTATCATGCAAATGAAGATAATCAAATAACCCCAATATTTACTACAAAGCAAATCCAAAAACAGAAATCTTGCACTAATACAAGCCCATATTTAAGCTACCAGCATAATACAAAGACAAAGTATGACTTACGCAATGCCTGTGCCAGATATATCAAATTCTATGTGGATGCAAGAGCGCTCAGATTCAGGTGTGTGTAGCTCTCTTTGAACAGCAACATTAACTCTTTGGATTTCAATTGGGGATACACATGTTCAAGAAAGGAAAATAAAGCAACCATTAGTGAATATCTATGTTAGATATGCACCCCCTTCTGCCCATTTCCAAGGTTTGTAACCCAAAAAAAATTTAGTTTCTTCAACTTCACACTTCAAAGAATTATAAGCCATAACCCACAAATATTTGGGACTTGCCAGTTTCCACATCAAAACATGCAAGATGACAAAAACCTCATTGACTATGAGCAAGGTAAAGTTAAAAAATGGAGCAGGAGTTTTGAAGCTATATTTCCTCTTCGCATACCAGAAACCCACTCTAAATAGAAAAGAAGACAAAGTAAGACAATCACGCATAAGATCTCCTGGGAAGGCTTTGAATTAAATTTATACATTGGATGATGTTCCACATTCATACTACCATCATATAAAACTTTGCCAATCATATCAAACATTCTCAACCCCGGAAATATCCATTTTTCCAGCCACCAAAAAGGAAGAAGAGGAAAGAAACGTAAGAAGTAGTTGTGCCGAATGAAGGGGAAACATTACCCGTTAAAGCCTCCTAAAGGAATAAGTCAAAGAAAAGGAAACACAGAAGTACATATAGATTTACAGAAAAAAAAAGCTAATTTGTATGTATTCTTTTGCAACATTCAATGATTGTAGTAAACTAATCCAAGTCTCAGGTGATTTCCTTCTCGTAAACAGATTTTGAATTTGAAAGGCAAAGGTTACCTTGTAGGCAAAGGTTACGTACCATGAGATATAACAGACTTTAAACAACACCTTAAGGTATTCCAGTTATGCCTGAACCCTATATCTTCTTTCCATGATTAGATCTAGTAATGAAAAGAATGTTTACATCCCTGAATTGTTCATGAAGTGATTGTGTTCCTTAAAATTTATCAGCATGGCCAGAAGTAAAATGGCTCTCAGACTCGTACTTCTAAAGAAACTCTTCTGCATTATAATTGTCTGAGATATATGATCAAAACTATGTATACATAAATCCAGAGGTGAAAATTGGAAGAAATGGGATCAGTTATCAGGAAATGAGCAAGTAGTAAACAACAATGACAATTTCCTCAAAACTAATTATCAGGTGCTTCAAATTAATTCACAAAACTTTAACTTACTCTGTATAGCCCCGATCGAGCTTTCAGCTAATTAAAGGCAAAAGACAGCATAGAAAATTACATGCACATAGTTTTATGTCAACGGGTTGGCAGATTGGAAGAGAAGTAAAGCTTTCACAATTTCTTTTGACAGTCATCCAAGTAACCTAAATGAGTAAGTAAAGCTTAAATTTTTCTTTTTCCTTTTCATTTTCCCCTTATAATCCCAACATTTTCTCTTTTTCTTTTCACCTTTTTTAACGAACAGAGAATGAAAAAGAGCATGACGTTAAACAAGAAGCTACAAAACAGTACGTTGGGAGATTATTCATAGTTTTTTAAACAAGAAGAGGGTTATTGGGGAATGAGAATGAGAATAAGAATAAGAGCAAACATAAAACACATTGCCTCATCAAATAGTAGAAGATACTAAAAAAGATCAACCTTGATTTAACCGAATGCTCATACACATACGTTGTTAGCAACTAGAACTCCACAACTTGTAACAGTCGTGAAATCTTCCCAACGTGCACTAACTACATCAGTTCACAAACTAGTTATCCAAGATCAGACACTAATTACATACAACATGTTCTACCTCTACTAACTTGCATGACATAAAGAAATTGAAAAGACTACATTTCAAACTTAGTGCTCCCTATTATCTTGCACGGGGTTGAAATGGATGAGATAAAATCGAACATCCAGCACCAATCCAAACCTCCGGACATCTTGTACAAACTTAATACTTTGTTATGCACTCAAATGATTGTATATGGCATCATGAGGCAACCATCAATGGTCATTTTGAAATGCATATTGTAACTTATTCCACTGTGCATCAGCTGGTAAGTATGAGCATTTTAACATCAATATGCACTTGTAAAAAGAAAAACATGCAAACTTATCTTTCGATAAGTAGGATATACTATCAAGTCTGAGCTAAATCTGCCTGCTAAAACTAATAGGGTGGAAGCTCTGTTTCAAAATATTTGGTTGTCGCTTGTCTATGACCTCAAACACAACGTAAAGGAAACATAGATGAACCAACAACAAGAAGAGCATAAATACAGCAGATTTATAGCAAAGGTTCCTCAAGTTTGTATGGTAATTGGATGCTGCAACAAAAGATCAAGAAAATAGAAGCAACATGAGATAATGAAATGGCACAAAAATGTTCAGTAGCTTACCAAACATACTGAATATTCCCTCCTTATTTTGACTAATAACATCTGTTCCCCTATTATCAGAGACCAAGAACTCATTCAGCCCAAGCAACAAACAGAGTTGGTAGCTTACAAAACAGTACTCATTCAGCCCAAGCAACAAACAGAGGTGTTGACTATCAAGTTCTACACTAAAAAAGCAGCCTTAAGATTTCATTGGCTAATAGCATTAATTCAAACCAGAAAGTCTTCTATGGCACAAATTAGAAGTCAAAGAACTCATCTTCCACTAATCCACACACAGATAATGAATGCAACTAGATTTCTACCCTCGAAGTTCAAGAAAATCATAAAACGAGTAAATTAACTTTGACAACCAGCAAGCTGAATTTCCCCATCTCCAACCTCAAAGATCCAAACTTTAAACACACATCCTTAAGCCAAACAATTGACCCACAACTTCTGACCACAATAAATAAGGAAAAATCATTGAATGAAAGCTTACCTAAGATGATGAGCTTCAATCGCCAACAGTTGGGATGAACTTCATTGCCGGAGGTAGCAGATCTAGCTTGAAGACACACAATAAAGGAGGTTCTTACTCTTGAGTGAAAGCCCTCACTGCAGAAACTTCTTTGCCCAAAATCAAGCCCTCATTTTTCTTCTTCTTTTGACGGAAGAGAAGAAAGCAAAATGTTGACTTCAAAATGTATCTAACCCACTTTTCTTTCCTTGTTTTTCTCAAAATGTTTTTGTAAGAATGTATTTTAAAAAATCTTTATATTTTTAAAAAATATGAACGTTCAATTGAACAAAACTACTGTTAGAAAGAAGAAAAAAAAATAACATGATTTGAAAATGAAAGTTGGGAAGTGTGATTAATTTATTTTTTTAATGAATAATGCAAAGTTTACTGTAGCCTAAAAAATTCTCCAAATTTCCTATATAGTATTTTAGGGTGGTTTTGGGGTGGGAAAAATATTATTTGAGTCATCATTTTTTCCTTTTTAATACGATAGGTAATCTTTTAGGAAAATTTTTTTTTTAAATTAAAAATATATTTCAGTTTTATTACCAGCTCCAAAAAAAGTTTAATGTTTTTGTTGCCATACGCTTGCGGAAGTTTACTGGAATTTTATTTACTTAGTTTTGTAGTTCATACGGAATTGTTTCTCAAATATATATCAAGAAATATGGATTCGGAGAAAATTATAAAGGTGTTTTAGTAATATTGTTAAATATAGATTAAAAGAGAAATACAAATACTGCCTTAGTGATATTGTTAAAAATTATAGGCTGGAAGGAAAATATAGTTTTAGAGGCATTGTTAAAAGTTATAGAAAAATATAAAAGTGTTTTAGTGACATTGTTAAAAGTTGTATACTTAGAAAAATATAAAGGTGTCCTACTAACATTGTTAAATGTTATGGACTAAAATAAAAATAGTAGGGTGTCCTAGTGAGAATATTAAATGTTATGACCGAAAGATAAATGTTAGGGTGTTTTAGTGGCATTGCTAATAGTTATGGACTAAAAGAAAAAATAGAAGGGTGCTTTACTAATATTGTTAAAAAATAAGGGCTAAAAGAGAAATATAAGGGAATCTTAGTGTCATTGCCAAAAGTTATGGATTGGATGGAAAATATAAGGGTGTCTTAGAAGTATTGTTAAAAGTTATCGATTAAAAAAATATAAGGGTGTCTTAGTGAGATTGGAAATAAAATATAAAGGTGTCTTAGTAGTATTGTTAAAATTTATAGATTAAACGCAAAATATAAAGGTGTCTTTGTGATGTTGTTAAAAGTTATACAGTAGGAAAAATATAAAAGTGTCTTAATGACATTGTTAAATATTTATGAGCAAAAACAAAAATCGTAGGGTGTTTTGGTGGAAAAGTTAAAAGTTTTTAGACTAAAATAATTTCAGTAGATACAACTAGTTTGGATGTTCATATGGAATTATTTTCCAAATATACTCCCCCCGTTTCCAAATAAGTGGCCATTATAGATAATTATTTTGTTTCCAAATAAATGTCCCTTTGCACATTACAAGAAAAAAAAATTTAAATAGTTCCAATATTACCCCTTAATTAATTGATTACATTTAATGATATTATTTTAAATGCACATACATTGACACATTCCCATTTGAAATGTAGTCAAGCCAGAAAACATAAATAGGGGTAAAAAAAGATAAATTCACTCATCTCCTTCATTTGTGTATTTTTTCTATAAAAACCACTTATTTGGGAACAGAGGGAGTATATATTAAGAGATGTGGACACAAAATAACTATTAGGGTGTCTTAGTGGCAATGGTAAAATTTGTGGACTATATAAAAAAATAAGAGTGTTCAATGATATTGACAAAAATTAATGGACTAAACGAGAAATATATGAGTGTCTTAATAATATTGTTTATAGTTATGGATTATAATGATGTCTTAGTGATATTATTAAAAGCTATATGCTATAGGAAAATATAAGGGTGTTTTATTCACATTATTAAAAGTTATGGACTATAAGAAAAAAATAAGAGTGCCTTAGTGACACTGTTAAAAGTTATGGGCTCAAATAGAAATATAAGTGTGTCTTAGTAAGAATTAGTGTAAAAGCTATGGGCTAACAAAAAAATATAAAGTGTATATTGTTAAAAGTTATGAGTTAAAAGAAAAATATAAGAGTGCCTTAGTAACATTCTTAAAAGTTATAGACTAAAGAAAAAAAAAAGGATACGTTAGTAACATTGTTCAAACTTATGAGCAAAAAGAAAAATATAAGGGTGCCATAGTGACATTATTAAAATTTATGGACTAAACGAAATAAAAGGGCGTCTTACTGACATTTTTAAAAGTTATGGGCTAAAAGAACACTATAAGGGTGTCTTAGTGGCATTTCTAAAAGTTATGGACTAAAAAGAATATTATATATATTATTATAGATCAATACTTTTAATTAAGGATGAAATGCATGAAACATCAATTAACCTATGAACTTTTGCAAAAAATGACACTTTAAAAAAAATTCCTCTTTTTTATACACTCAACTTCAAAAACACTCAAAAAATGACACTATGTCTGGTTCTGCCGTTATCTCACTAACGGAGCAAAAAAGTCAGGGGTATTTTTGTCATTTTGCACGTCTCCGGCACTGTTCATCTTCCAGAATAAATTTTCTTTTTTTAAAAAAAAAAAAATAGTGCAATTTATAAAAAAAAATTTGGGAAGATTAACAGTACCCTTGATGGCGAAATAACGAAATTGCCCCTGAGTTTTTTGCCCCTCACCAAATGAGCAAAAAATTCAGGGGCAATTTCATCATTTCGCACATCTCCGGTACTGACATCTTTCCAAAAGAAAATTTTAATTTTTCTTTAAAACATTTATGACTTTTTTTTTTAAAACTTTTGAAGTTTTTTTTTTTTGGGAATAAAGAGCTCATTGACTTGGTAAATATCAGTTTCTTGACTGATCCCATCTCTTTGTGTATTTTCACATTTTTATTTGATACAAAAATATGGTTATTTAATTTGTTAATATTAACTGAGAAGTAGAGTTTAGGCATATTTGTGTAATTGATATCATTTTTTAGTTCTAATTGGTCGTTTATTCAAAATTATACCAAAATTTTAAAAAAAATCATAACTGTTTTAAAAAAAAAAATTTTAGCAAGATGAACAGTACCTGCAATGTGTGAAATTACGAAATTACCCCTTAATTTTTTGCTCCTTTAGTGGTGAATCAGCAAAAAAATAGGGCCATTTCGGTCCTTTTGCCATCTGGGGGTACTGTTCAACTTCCCAAAAAAAAATTTTCAAACATTTCTTCAAATAGTGCAGACCTTTAGTTTTTTTAAAAAAAAAGATAATTTTTTTTGTCAGATGAACAGTGCACGAGACATGCAAAATGACGAAAATACCCCTGACTTTTTTCTCTATTAGTGAGATAACGGCAAAACCAGACAGAATGTCATTTTTTGAGCGTTTTTGAAGTTGAGTGTCTAAAAAAGAGAATTTTTTTTTTAAAGTGTCATTTTTTGCAAAAGTTAATATTTAAATGATTGTTTCATGCATTTCACCCTTTACTTAATTGAAATGTATTCATCAAATTTTGGGTTGTCTTGCTAAGGAATTATGTGAACTTATCTAAGCCATTTTTTGGAATATTAAATCAAACTGAAATGTAGTTAAGGATAATTGAAACATTTAATAGACGAAAAATGGATAGTGATGGGTTGGTAAAACAATGTGTAACTTTTCTTGAGGACATGGTTTCGAGCCTCACTTCAACCAATTTTGATGCCTCTATTTTTCTCTAACAACACAACATACTTTTACTGACCATAATTTGTCGTCACTATAAATAACTGTTTTAGTGACGACAAATTGTTGCCACAATATTGCTATCCCCATGCCTTTACTGACGAAAATAAATTTCGTCATAAATTTTCGTCACTAAATGTCTTCAAACTACTGACGAACCTCATTTTCGTCACTAGTTTCGTCACTAAATGTCATGAAATAGGCGGGAAAGGTTCGCGCCACCCATATAGTGACGACTTACTGACGACTTTTGAATCTCGTCACTAAAACTCCCCATTTTGGCGAAATTTTAATGACGACTCCGATTTTCGTCACTATTAAGGGTCTCTACTGACGACTTCCACTGACGACTATAATAATTTTGTCACTAAAGCCCATTTTTCTTGTAGTGACATCAGAGTTTATAGATATATATATATATATATATATATTTTAAGAATTATTTTTTTGGTTGAAATAGGCGATACTATTTTTAAAGTGATACTATTTTAAACAGATGATTTAAATCTTAAAAATAAATTTTTTTACTGTAGACGATATTATTATTATAAACGAACGATACATGATGGTTTTAGAGTTATATGCGATACATAATACTTTAACAGTTATACGTGATACATTAGAGGATATTCGAGATATATTAGATGCTATAGTGATACGTGTGCTATAATAACATATATGCATATGTGACAAATTTTAAACTAACATTGACACATTAAAAAAACACACACGCGCGTCAGCCCGTGCGACAAGTCAAATAAAAGCTTTTGCGTTATTATTATTATTTTTTAAATTCATACCATGGGTCAAATGAGCATGCCACAAGATCGATGACTGAAAATCTGAAGTGAATAAATGAATAATTACCAGTAAGTAAGAACCTTTTTTCATTAAAAAAATGAATAAAATCCCTATTCTATGTTTTTTACTCATGGTGTTATAATTCAATTTCATATGAGTTTATATGAGAATGAGAGTTTTATTCATTATTTTGATAGGAGTTTTCTTTATTATTGTTTTCTTTTGATATAAGATGTCTACTAACTTGTAGAGGATTTTTTCCCTTAATATTCATTTTGGGGGAAAAAATTACCAAAATAAGCAAAAAAAAATTTAAAATTCCCAAACTATTGAAAACGAATTTGGGAGATTCGTTTTCAGTTGAAAACGAATCTCCCAAATTCGTTTTCAACCGAACAAACCAAAAAAAAAAAGAAAAATTCGGGAATTCGTTTTCAAAGAAAACGAATTCCAGGAATTCGTTTTCAATTGAAAACGAATTCCATGAATTCGTTTTCAATTGGTTTTTTTTTTTTTTTTTTTTTTGCTTTAATAAACGAATTCCATAATTAAATTTTTCTTTTTTTTGTTTTTTATTAATTTCATTAAGAAACTAATTCCACTACAATGGTTTTTAAAATGAATAAAAATAATTATATGTAAACGAATTTTTTAAAAATTAAAATAATTATTTTAATTGAATCGAACCGCCGTAAATAGTTTTTGAGTTGTTATAAAAAATAAAAAAGGCAAAACATAATTAATAATTGAAATTTTAATTTGTAATTCTAAAATTTTAGAAGAAGTAATTTACGGCATTTTTTGAAATACATAAAATCTTCGTATAAATGAATTTGGGGAATTTATTTATTTGTAAAAATTTAGTCACACATTTATGTTTTAAAAATAATGAATTCCATTAAAAACAAAACTCATAAATTCCTTTCGCTTAAAAAGATACTTATGTCGGTTTTCCTAAGACACGAATGCGCCAAAGTCGTTTTTACGCGACATCAGTCTAATGTTATTTCTTTTTAAGCGAAAGGAATTTATGAGTTTTGTTTTTAATGGAATTCATTATTTTAAAACATAAATGTGTGACTAAATTTTTACAAATAAATAAATTCCCCAAATTCATTTATACGAAGATTTTATGTATTTCAAAAAATGCCGTAAATTACTTCTTCTAAAATTTTATTGAATTACAAATTAAAATTTCAATTATATAATTATGTTTTGCTTTTTTTTTATTTTTTATAACAACTCAAAAACTATTTACGGCGGTTCGATTCAATTAAAATAATTATTTAATTTTTAAAAAATTGGTTTACATATAATTATTTTTATTCATTTTAAAAACCATTGTAGTGGAATTAGTTTCTTAATGAAATTAATAAAAAACAAAAAAAAGAAAAATTTAATTATGGAATTCGTTTATTAAAGCAAAAAAAAAAAAAAAAAAAACCAATTGAAAACGAATTCATGGAATTCGTTTTCAATTGAAAACGAATTCCGTGAATTCGTTTTCAAAAGAATTTTGCTTTTTTTTTTTTTGGTTTGTTTGGTTGGAAACGAATTTGGGAGATTCGTTTTCAACTGAAAACGAATCTCCCAAATTCGTTTTCAATAGTTTGGGAATTTCAATTTTTTTTTGCTTATTTTGGTAATTTTTTCCCCCAAAATGAATATTTAGGTAAAAAAAATCAACTTGTAGATCTATCTGACAGAAGTGGAAGAAGATATGGACTAATTTAGTGACTACTTAATTAGGTCAAAATGGATTAATCACACAATGAAAGTGTAATATTACGGAGGAGTAATGATAGATTTAGCAACAAAATTTTTCGTAGTCAAACTAAAACATTTTATAAAAACACAAAAATACAAGTTTCATGTGCTTTGAGAAACTAAATTTACATTTTCATTTAATAATCATGTTATTAATTTTGATTTGAAACACACCTCCGGAATCAATGACAAGAACCACATTTTCCACTACAAAAGAAAAAGGAAAAAAAAAAAAAAGTCTCCACCACGTACGTCCATTTATCCAAACAGCCCCATAATTTTTGGTATAAAATTGATAATTATTTCCATCATTTCACCACGTTCATATTATAACTTTTATTGGAATAGAGAGTGTAATTAAACCAAACTGAAACTATTGTACCATGGATTCGTTAAGCGCGCGGAAATAGCAGCGAAGGGAATCCCGTTTCCGGTTTTAAGATAGCAATTTCCTGAAGAAATATTAGGTTTGAAAATTATTTTTAAAATGTCATAAAATAACAAGAACAGTTGTTAGTTTTTCCCTTTTAGAAATATCATGTTTGATTTCTTCTTGTTGAGGTAATTTTATTATGCAAATAATCATATATTTATAAGACTATAGTCCCTTCACAGGACTATTTTTTTGGTCGATAATAGCTTATACAATAAGTTATGCAATTACATATGTAAATGCATCATAGGCTGTTATCCATTGAAAGAATGGTAACTTAAAACAAATATAGTATTTCCTGGTATTTATATACTCAAACCCTAAAGAGTTTTTACTGCAATATTTATAAAGTATGCATTACTTTTGCCCTGAGGAAGGGTTTCTATTACAAATAGTCAAAGTCAAAGTAAAAAAAAAAGGAGGGTTTCATGACTAAACATTTCATGAAGATTTGGAGGACTACATCGACAAAGAAAATAAAGGAAGCATATATAGTCAGGATTCGAACGATCTTGTTAAGAAGATTGTTTTGGTTGTGTTGTGGGCCTTTGTTGACATGAAGGGATTTTTTTTTTTTTTTTAATTTAGTATTATTTCATAGTTCTATCATCTATTACATTGAAGGTAAGGGTTGTGGGAGGGAAAGAACGAAGTTGGAGAGCCGCCTACAGAGTCATGTTAGCCTGCGCTTTAAATAGGCATAAGTGACAGAGACAGAAATCGAACCCGCAACCTCTTGGTGGCTCACTAATTCCTGTCGACATGAAGGTTGGTAATTGGGGAATTTACAAAATGAATTTTCTTTCCCTTTTCTTTCTTTTTTTTTTCCCTCAGTTTTTTCTTCTTTCTACTGAGTTTTAGGGATAATGAATCAGTTTTTCTAGTTAATTGAAGTTCTTGACGCCTCATGTACCATCGACCAAGTTGACACTGAAATTTCTTAGCCATCTCATCCTCATAAAACTCGTGATTCTAGGTAGGTTCGATTTAGGGGTTAGATCAAATTCGAAGAACTTACTTTTAGGATAAAAAATGATTTAAAATTATGTAACTAATTTAAAATTGACCATATATATATGAACTAGTATAAGAAATAATTTATAGAGAGTATAAAAATTAAAATTAAAATAAATATCATAATATTAATGAGAATTAATATAATAATGTAAGGTATAATTAATTATTGTACAAATGTATTCTTTTCAATAATATTTATTATAAAATATGAGATTACATATCATAAATAAATAATAAAAAATTGAAAATTAGGTGTTCAGGTTTTTTTTTTTTTAATTGTTTTCTTAGCTACGTAATTAATTCTGAAGAAAAAAATAATTTTAAATAGCTAAAATTTGTGATTAAATTATTGTTATATGCTTAAGAGAAAAAAACCAAGAATAACATACCGAGGCAATAATTTAAAAAAAAAAAAAAAGAGAAAGAATAAAGAAAGAGATAAATGTTATAAAATGGGATTCAAACCTAAGTAACAAACAGAACAGACTTGAAGTGCAACTATTAAGTCAACCATGCACTTGTGAGAAATGTTAGTGCCCAAATTATTAATACCATTTAAGCCATTATAAGGAATTTTTTATCTAGCTTGCTCCATCGGTACATCCAAGGTGTAGTGGCACAATTTTCATGCAGGTACAAGCGGCAACATCAGGCGGGCGGTCCTTCCCGAATCAACATTTCCCCTCCCCAGTGGCCCCTAAATTGTTTTTTCTATTGGGAGTCTCACCCCGACTTATGTAAGACATATTAATGGCAGTTGGACAAATTCCAACATCTTTCCTTTAGAAAATAAGTAATTTTTTATGATGGTATGGTCCTACCTATTTTAGCGATTTCAAACCGATTTTAGATTGAAAACGGTCCAAACGAGTTAGAAATGATTTTATGGATTTGAAAACCAAAAAAAAGTATTAGAAAAAAAAATAGAAAAGAGCTGTTGCCTCTAGGAATAATTGGTAATTACATGTAAAAATAACCAAACTTACCACATTTAAAAACATAGGGTTAAATACCAATAACCGCCTCGTGGTTTCAAAAACTTATCGATCACCCCCTATGGTTTAAAAAGCTAATAATAACCCCCTCATGGTTTGTCTAAACAGGTAAGTGTTAATTATTCTGTTAAAGTTAACAGTGAAAAGGACATTTAAGTAATTTCATTAACACATTAGTTTTAATTATTTTTTCCTATGTTCATCCCAATTCCCAACCATAAAGGTCATAACCCATCTCCAACACCTAACAACCAACGTAGACACCATTAACACCTCACTACCTCACCACCACCTCGATCCATCGTCACCATCGTAGTAGCTGTCACGGTCACCAGCACCACCCCCACCTTGTCATCATCGGAGAGAACATCATAGACATAGCGACAATGTGAGGTGTATCTGGAATTGGAGGAAGGTTTACCGGAGGAACGAAAAATGAATACCCGTCTCAGAAAGCTGCCATTGAATCCACTTCCTTTCTCTTTTTCCTTTTTTCCTGCAATTTTTATTCCAGAATAATCGAAGTTAGATCTAATAGTTGTGTAAGATGAATTTGATGGAAATCTTTGACTTTTGAAGGTATTAATTTTGAATTTTTTGAATCGATTTATGAAAGCCTTAGGTTCGAATTGTTGATTTAGGTTTAGATTTCTTCTGAATGATCATGTCAAGTTTTTGGTTGTTGTTGGTGTTTTTTGTGCTTGTCGAAAGAAAGACTTAAGATTAACAAATGTTTCTAGGTTTGCTAGAAGTTGGATCTGCAGTGTGTGGGTGTGTGAGAGTGTTTTTTTATTGTTGTTAAATATGGTGGTTCAAATGGTGTTGGTTGGTTTTGTATACGGTGCTGGTGAGCGGAGGCGGCGACAATGGTGGCGCTGGTGGGCGGAGGCAGCGGTTGAGGACAGTAATGGTGATAGTTTTGGACAGTGGTAGGTAGCAATGGTGATGATTGGGACGGTTGGTGGTACTGATGAATATAAAAGAAAAAAATTGCAATTAATTAATGGGAAGCTCATAATTAAAAGAAACTAAAAATTAAAGTTTGTAAGATATAATTCGGAAATGTTTAAAATTAAAGTTATTAAAAAATACTTTGAATACTTGGTTGTTATAAAATTGAGGATAGAAAGAAAAAAAAATATTACATTCATGTTATTTGTAGTAAGGATCTATATGTCATTTCATAATGTTTGTGAAATAAAATAGTTGACTATCCCATTTGACCGTTAAATTTCACGGAATATATAACGGTTACCTATTTAGACAAACCATATGGGGGTTTTTGGTAGCTTTTTGGATCATAAGAGGGTGATTGATAAGTTTTCGAAACCACGAGGGAGTTATTGGTACTTAACCCAAAAATATAAGAGACTAAAAGTGTGTGCTTTTTTGATAAACTGGAAATGACTAAAAGTGCCACTATTGCAAACAAAATGAATAAAAAATAATTATAATTTTTTACTTTTTAATTTAAAAAAATACAAAATGAACACTAAACATTGCAATTTTTTGAATTCGGGTTTTATTTTGCAGTTTTTGAAATTTCAGAGTTTATCATTTAATTTCATGAAATCTCATTCTCAATCACCATTGATGATTTCTGATGCCAATAATAGTGTCAAAATTAGTACATTTTAAACAAACTTTTGTGATATGTATAAGGTGGTGTATCCCTACTTTTATGATGGCGTGACCGAAAAAATATGTAATACAGTAGATGTACTGAATAATTTATCGATAAAAACACGTTAATAAGAATTTGGTCTTGACCCAAAATTAATTATGCAAAATTGACTAATCACAATAAATATCATTGTGGTGCCAGCTGTCATGAATGTATGATCTACGTACCGCATCTATGGAGATACACAAATGAAATCTCAATAGATTCAGTAAATCTCCATTGAACAATGATTCAATTTGTACTAATAATCTGCCAATATCTTAATAGATACGCCCTGATGATCCAGTCTTAAGCCTATAAGGCAGTATCGAATTTAACCTCAAAAGTATTTGATGTGACGCAAAATGTCCGGTGTTGGATGCTCCGGCTGGCCCAATGGGAGTCTCGAGTATTCAGGCCCAAGGTAGAGATTTTTGGCTAAAGCAAGCAGCAACAGAGCTCGGATCTGGGCCTCTTCAGCTCGGATCTGCGCGGATGAGAGTGTATAGCTCGGACCGACCTAAAGGAGGCTCTGTCACCGGAAATAAACGGTAAAACAAGCGGGGCTATCCCCCCTGTTTAACTCCGACGATCAAGTCAGTAAGGATGAAGATAATAAACAGTATTCACTGACAGCTTAAGCGTGGAGAAGATTGCATACCTCAGTTGGTCTTATGACTTAGTATATATAGCCATACTTTGACATGTCCGTTGCACTATGATGATTTGTACTTCCAACTGCTCTCCCCTTTTTGCGATGACTTTTACGCTTCTGTCTATCATGGCCTGACTTCGAACTTCTTTTCCATCATTGCTTTGTGTACTTCCTGTATGAATTCAAAATTGGCTCCTGGTCTTCTAATAATTCCTATCTGTTGTGTCAATGTTATCATTAAACCGACCTAACTTTCCCGAATTCGGTTTTTATGGTGTTAATCAGAAAACCCCAAAGGACCGACCTAAGCTAATAACCGACCTAAGCATGTTTCTTTGGCTCGGTTTTTAAAGAGTTTTCCGACCTAAACTTGGGTTTAAACCTTTTATGCGTCTTTTCTTCCTTATTGTTTATGTGTTCATTTTTTCGATTGGGCCAGGCTCAATGAAGACCTAGTTTTATGTACACAAACAAGCCCCCCCCCCCCCCCCCCCCCCCCCCTTAGTATTGTGTTTTACTGAGCTAAAACATGATACTAATAATATTTTTTTTTTTTTTAAACTCTTACACTGTTTGCCCCCCAGATAATAACTAAGGCCGTGACTTAGGTATTCACTATGTAAGTATTCAACCGACCTATGCCTATTCTGACTTTAGAAGTTTCTTTTTCCGACCTGCCCCCAGGGAATAACTAAGGCCATGACTTTGGTATTCACTATGTAAGTATTCAACCGACTTATGCTTATTCTGACTTTAGAAGTTTCTTTTTCCGACTTGCCCCCGGGGAATAACTAAGGCCGTGACTTAGGTATTCACTATGTATTCAACCGACCTATCGATTATCGTAATTATCAAAGAGAAAGCATGAGTTACAGCTAATAAAAATCCGACCCAAAGAAAATGATATGTTAGTTGATCCACAAGAAATCAATACGATACCGACCCAAAGAAAGTGAATTCGTCAATAAATGTGTACCTTTACGTTATGACCCAAGGAATCCGATTTTTGAAAAGTCCTAAGACGGGACATGATAGGACGTGCTCAGCGACTTTTGAGAAGTCCGATACAACTTCCCATGCTTATCCGATTTTTGAGATGGTATTAATTGCTCCAGCGGTCGGTTTGTTTTCTTTTTCGCTTCACCTTCCAAAGTCCTCCTTTAAGATGTGAAGGACCTTGCGTTATTGCCTTCACGCTTCTAAAAATTTTGTTTCCCTTTCCTTCTTCTCTCTGTCGTGCCTGTTGGTGTCGTTGCTTCTCTCCGCCGCCACTGTTCGTGTCATCGCTTCTCTCCGCCACATCTTTGTCGCTGTCCCAAAGAATTCCATGGCTGAGGAAAAGAACTTCGGCACCGGCTTGCCCCCTCTAAACCCGACTTCAGGTTAGTCGGTTCTTCTTCCTTTGTCTAGTATTTGTGACTGATTCGCCTGTTTAGGATTAGCTTTCCAGCAAGCATAATGCATGATTCCTTTTCTGCTACTGTTTTCTTTGGATATAGGACCTGTTTTTGGTCTGTTAGCTTAAATTTAATTGTGGGATCTTCTGCTTTGTCGAACTGTAAAATCATATTCGGTTCTAACACTTCTGTAATTCTTCCTGTAGATATGGCCGCCACCTCTTATGAATTTCACCCAGACGAAATACCCTCCGAACTAACCCAGGCAGAATTAGAAACCCTAATATCGACCCATTATCTTGACTCGGCTATCCCGACCCGACTGCCCACAGCTGAAAAACGAATAACTAGTACTTCCGATGGTTGGGTCGACGTATATAAATACCATGTAAAATTTGGGCTAAGATTTCCCGCCCCAGCTTTTTTAACCGAACTATGTAACCACTTAGGCATTGGGTTGAGCCAGCTAGTGCCCAATGCAGTTAGGTTCCTAGTGGGCTTTATGTGTGTCTGCTCGGGAGAAAAATCCGACCTACCATAGATCTGTTGCTCCAGTATTATACCATCCGTCAATATCCCTATGGGCCGGGATGAGTTTCTTTGCAAAAGTGTAGGAACGGACCCACCCTTACAACCGACTCCCCAGATGCCATAAAACACTGGAAAACACATTTTTTCATGGTGAAAGCTGACGAAGCTAACCTTCCCTGCCAATGGTTGGAGTTCACCGCGCCGACAGATCAGATCCGGGATAAGTCCAATCCCATAGTGTTGTCTGAGTATAAGATTTTAAATTCTTATTCCAATTCACAAAAATACTCGGTTAAATATCCCTCCGAGGGCCTTCTTGCCTGGGCTGGGCTGAGCCAAGCCACCGATGTTGAGAAAGAATGTAATAACCTGCCTCTGAACTTTTAACTATAGTTTTATTTATCTTAGCTCGGCTTTGCTGATACCTTCGCATTTGTCTTTTTTGTTTTCAGGCGGCTTCATGGTTATGGCCGGAAAAGGAAGTCAAACAAGCAAGTGGCGACCTCAGGGTCTTCAAAAAGACCCTCCGCAGAAATCAATCTGACCCAAGAGGGAGAAAGGGCTGATTCCCCCACTGATACCTTAATTCCTCGGGCGTCCAAGAAGAACAGGCCGACCTCCACGGAGATCCAAGCGGCCAGAAATGGTAAGGCTCCTCAGTCGTTGACCGACCCGACCTTTGGAACTGAGATACCCAGCCCGGATGAGTTGCTGGGGCCCTTGGACTCTTCGACCAAGGAAAGGATGATCATTTTAAAGGATCCAAAGGAAAGACCGGCCCCCTTAGCTCGGCCCATCCATCAGCCTCACTTGGCGGGGCCTCAACTCGAAGATGTTAGTCCCTACTCGGAGATAGTGACCGACTCCCATAGCTCCTTCACGGAGATTATTGAGGCGAGTAGCCAGATGCGGCAAAGCATAGAGCAGTTGACGAAGAAAGAAGCCTTTTTTGCTTCACACCTCAAGCGGGTAAATTCCTTAATTCTTAACTTGTCTTCTGAAATATGTGACTACTTGGGCGATATTCTATAAGGTTCACAATTGCGTTTTGTAGGTCTATATAAACTACGGAGCCACGGCCAAGAGGACTACGGCTTTGGACATCTTATCCCAAAGCTACGAGCAAGAAAGGATGAAAAGGGCAGTCGAAGAGATAGAGGATATGAAGATGAAGCTGGGAGTCGAATCCAGCAGGGTGAACGACCTCCAGGCCAAAAATATCGAGTTGTATAAAGAAAACCAAGAGCTCGGAACCAAGGCCAGCCAGTTGGATACCAAGTCACAGGGCTTGGAGGCGGAGGTGGAGGAGCTAAAGAAGGATAAATCCGCCTTAGAGGAGGAGATCACTGCCTTAAAGCAGGAGAAGGCCGACCTGCAGGGGGCCTTGGAAGAAGAAGAGAAGAAGTCTGCCGAGTTGCTGAGCCCGGCGGAGGTGGAAGGGGCGTGCCATGCTGCCCTGAGAGCTTTCAAGGAGGGGCCTCTGCTGGATCTGATGAACCGCCGGTTTATGGAGCAGATCCAGTGCGGCTATACCATATGTTGGGATGAGTTCAAAGGCCCCAGGTCGGTGGATGGCTTTCTCGAAGACTCTTCAGCTCATACTTCCCTGCTAGCTCTGGATCGGGATCCGTTCGACCTGATAGATGAGGTCAAACAGGAGTGCCAAGCTACGGTATTCCTTTTGCCAGAGAATGTGGAAGAAGAAGATCCCGCGGCTGACCCAAATGGGACTGCCGATGAAGAAGTGACTTCTCAACCACCCCCCCCCCCCCCCCCCCGTCGTAGCTCTGTTGTACTTTACCTTAAATATTTTTGTCCTTTCTGAATATTTGACTCGAGCAATTTTGTATTGGCCTGGCAAATGGGTTTTCCGGCATAACTTTTCTTTTGAATAAATGACCTAATTTTTCCCGTCATGATCTTGTCTTCAACTTACTCAGAGATAGTATTTTTTCAAGTGTGTTGCATTCCAAGCTCGCGGAACCAACTGTCCCTGTGGATCTTCTAACACATAACTGCCCGTAGGTCGTGCTTCTATCACCCGATAGGGTCCCTCCCAATTAGATACTAACTTGCCTTGATCTTGCGGTTTACTGATAGCCCGGTTTCGCAAAACCAAGTCTCTTGGTACAAAGGCTCGATGATTGACCCGGGCATCATAGTGTTGCCGGACTAAATTCTTGTAATTTAGTTGGTGTATGTAGGCCGTGTCCCGAGCTTCCTCCACCAAATCCAAGCTAAGCTCCAAGTTTTTTTGATTCTGGTCCCTTTCGAAGTGCATGACTCGGGGTGCATTACTTTGTACTTCTAGAGGTATGACGGCGTTGACTCCAAAGGCTAACTCGAAAGGAGTCTTTCCCGTAGCATATTTAAGTGTGGTTCGATGACACCATAATACATGAGGTAACTGCTCCACCCAATTCTTGCCCTTATCCTCTAGCCTGGTTTTTAATCCGTGCAACAAAGTCCGATTAGTGAGTTCTACTTGCCCATTTGCTGGAGGATTAGCCACATACGCAAAACGCTGAGTGATACCAAGCATCGTACACAAGGCTGTAAATTCCTTAGATTCAAACTGAGTCCCATTATCCGAGATAACCGAATTAGGTACACCGAATCGACAAATGACTTGCCTCCATAAAAATCGAGCTACCATTCGCCCAGTAATATTCGTCAATGCCTCGGCCTCCACCCATTTTGTGAAGTAATCTATGGCCACAACCAGATACTGACACGAGTCGATCTTAGGAAATGGCTCCATAAGATCTATTCCCCATTCCGCGAAAGGCCAAGGTGCAATTATCCCGGTAAAACTAGACGCTGGCAGCCTGTGAATTGGTGTGTTATGTTGACAACTGGGATAATGCCAAACATACTCGATTGCTTCCTGAAATAACCGAGGCCAATAAAACCCAGCCCCAATTACTTTTTTTGCTAAATTTCGAGTCCTGATATGGGACCCACAATCCCCCTGGTTATCTCCTTAAGCATGACGACCGCCTCTTCTGGACCCAAACATTTTAGTAAGGGAATCAAAAATCCTCTTTTGTATAGATCATCCCCGACTATCTGATAATGTTCAGCCTTCCTTCGTATTCGCTGTGCCTCCTTTCGTGAGTCTGGCAAGGTACCATTTTGTAAATACCGCCATAGAGGAAATCGCCAATCCCGACCTTCATATATGGACAAGATTGTTGGCTCGGTCGTACTCCTAGTCTGCACTTCTTCAACTAGAACACTTTTAGTTATGTGAGAAAAAACTGAGGAAGCCAATTTGGACAAGGCATCCGCATTTGTGTTCTTGCTCCATGGAACTCGTTCTATAGCCCATTTTGGAAAAATTAGCAGCTGTTGTTGTGCTAGTGTCAAGTATTCCTCAATTTGTCGATCTTTAGCCTTGTACTCCCCCAAAATTTGTTTAACAACCAACTGGGAGTCCGAACAAATTTTTAAATTTCGGACCCCCAGTTTTCGAGCTAATTTTAGGCCAGCTAACATGGCTTCGTACTCCGCCTCATTGTTGGTGGTTGTGAAATAGAACCGTAAAGCATAGGTGTGAATTTCCCCGGTTGGGCTTGTGAGGATGATCCCAGCACCCGACCCGGATTGACTGGAAGCATCATCTACGTAGAGTGTCCATGAATCATCATTGCCTTTTGCTATAGTTAAAAAAAGGTCGATTTCCTACGATGGACTAGGCGTGTCCTCCTGGATGTCTGATACCCCTTCAGCTATGAAATCTGCTAACACTTGGCCTTTGACTGCGGTACGAGGAGCGAAGGTGATATCGTACTCCCCCAGCTCGATGGCCCATTTGGTGAGACGACCTGAAACCCCTGCTTTTTGCAAGACGGCCTTAAGGGATACGTCAGTATAAACGGTGACTCCGTGGGAGTCAAAGTAAGGTCGCAGACGCCGTGTGGAGTGAACTAGAGCCAGGACTAACTTTTTCAAGCTGGAATAGATTTTCTGCATCCTGCAATACTTTGCTAATAAAATAGATGGGTCTTTGAACCCGGTTATCTTCTCGAAGCAAAACCGAGCTAATTACAGATTCAGTGGTGGCTATATACATGTACAATTGTTCCCCAGAAATTGGCATGGTTAAAGATGGTAAAGAAGCTAGGTACATTTTTAATTGTTCGAAAGCAACTTGGCATTCTGAAGTCCACACAAATTTATCTGATTTTTTCAAAATGCTAAAAAAGGGTAAAGCTCGTTCTGTCGACCGAGCTAAAAACCGATTCGAGGCTGCTAATCTACCCGTTAATTGTTGTACCTCATGAATTGACCTAGGAGGGTGTATTTGCAGGACACCTTCTACTTTTTTGGGATTAACAGAAATACCACCCTCGGAAACCATATAACCAAAGAATTTACCCGAGTTAGCCCCAAAAATGCATTTTTTAGGATTTAATCTCAATTTATAATGGACCAAAGTTTCAAGCGTTTCCCGTAAATCAAGCAAATAAGCATATTCATCCCTGCGTTTAACAAGTAAATCATCAACATATGCTTCCATGTTCCGACCTAGTTGTTTTTTAAAGATTTTATTTACTAGGAGTTGAACAGTAGCTCCAGCTTTTTTCAAACCAAAAAGCATGGTAATAAAGCAATAAGTACCTTTATCCGTGATAAAGGATGTTTTTTCTTTGTCTTCTTTAGCCATGAAGATCTGGTGATAACCCTTATATGCATCCAAGAAATTGAGAAAGCGAAATCCAGCTATGGCATCGACCAGTATGTCAATTAAGGGCAAGGGGAACCAATCTTTGGGGCAGGCCTTGTTCAGGTCGGTGAAGTCGATGCACAAGCGCCATGAGTCGTCCGGCTTGGGAACCAATATAGGGTTAGCTAGCCATTCAGAATAATCTACTTCTCGAATGATACATACCTCCAGTAAAGCGTTGACTTCAATCTCTACGTATTTTCTGCGTTCTCCTCCAAGATTACGCTTCTGTTGACGAACCGGCCTATGACTGGCATCAATGGATAACCTGTGTTCAATGATATTTTGAGAAATGCCAGACATGTCCTCTGGCCCCCAAGCAAAGACTTCCGCAAACTCGCGTAAGAGGTTAAGTAAAATCATGTTGTAACTGAGGAGATAAATCGGCCCTTACCTTGATTACTTTGTTGGGGTCGGCAGCCAGAGGAACGGCGTTAACTTCAGCCCCGGCCTCAATGAATCGCTCCGAGCGACCGGCTAGGTCGGTGATGTCAATGGTGTGGGCAGTACTGCCTTCAAGGGTAGGCTGCGGAGCTCGGGGCGCAAGGGTCGGTGTGGCCATCGGAGCAACTTGCGATTGGAAATCTAACGGCACCTGTTCTCTTAGAGAAGCTGTGTAACATTGTTTGGCCTGTATGACATCACAACGAAGAGACGCCACACCCATGGTAGGGAATTTTAAAAGCATATGCATGGTAGAAGCAATGGTCTGAAATTGGTTTAGTCCAGGCCGACCTAGATACACATTATAAGGAGAGGGCTCATCAATGACCACGAAATCTATTGTTTCTGTTCGTCTTAGCTTACCAGCTATCAAGGTAATCGGTATACTTAACTGTCCCAAAGGAATAACATGGTGGTTGCCAAAGCCAATCAAAGGTGTACGTACTGAATTTAAACAAGCCTTATGCAATTGACATCCTGCTAATGCTTTTGTAGTAATTATATTGCTAGAACTATCAGTGTCTAATAGTGTCCTTCGTACTTGATAATTGGAAATATAATAATCGATAACTAGTGGATCATCACAATTATAAGAGAAGAAATGGTCACTGTCATCATAATAACCGAGGCCATAGGGTCGGCTTTGCGCTTACCTAGGACGTTTTCCCTTTGACGATATACCTGTTTTCTCTGACTGTTAGAGTCACCCTGGGTCGGTCCTCCAGCTATGGTATTTACGACCCCAGCTATGGTTATGTCGGCACCAGCCCCAGTGTTTGGGGCCCGTGAATCGGGCTGAGAACACTCCCGAGCGAAATGGCCAGGCTCCCCACACCGGTAACATCCTGTGGGTCATTCCCGACCTGCTGGAACGGTTGGTTTGGGCAAATGAGCCACTTGTGTATATTGAAGCAACTTTTCGGCTTGATAACATTGGCTATTTCTGCAGCTAAATCTCTACAATCATTAGTATTATGGCCAATATGCTTATGATAATTACAATACCTACCGGGATTGAGTCGGTCTGTGGGGCCCGTTAGGGGACGTGCTGGAGGTAGCAATCCTTGATGTTGAACGACCGCATATATGTCTGCCCGTAGCGCTGAAAAGGGCTCGACTACCTGCAAAGCATTAACACCGACCCCCGCCTTTGGACCGGCGTTATTAGCACTTACAAAGTTCAGCTTCTTCCCTCCTCCGAGGGCAGGGATTGGGGAAGAAGCTTTTCTCTTACCGTAAACATCAGAAAGACCTCTCTCTCGTTCCTATTTAATTGCTGCGGCATCCTCAATTATAGCAAAGTTAACAGCAGTAACCATCATTTCAAAGTAAGAAGGTGGGGGTCTAATGGCTAACTCAGTAGCTAGGGGTCCCGCCTGGAGTCCGTTAATAAATGATCCCATCATAATCCTATCATCTTTCTCATGGCATTGTCTAGATTCTACATTAAACTGATCTATATAGGTCTGCAACCCCTCCCCCATCCTTTGGGTTATGTTCATCAAATGAGAAATATGCTTAAATAATATTTTGTTACCCATAAAATTAGCTAAGAACAAATCACCAAATTGGTCTAAAGAATGAATAGAATTACGCGGCAGAGTACAATACCAATTAATAGCCTGACCTTTTAGGGTAAGATGAAATGTCATGCAACGGTTGGCATCAGATAAATTAGCAGCATCCATGACACTCAAGCATTGCATCTAGTGAGCCGTCGGGTCAGCAGTACCATCATATTTGTCAACCTTACCTAAACCTTTGTAGCCCGATGGAAATGGAGCTGTTTGAATCTCCCAGCCAAACGGGTGGAAAACGCGAGAGGTGGGCCCGACCCTTCCCAGTTGAGCATATCCAGATCCAGGTAAGACTGATTGACCGGGCTGGACATATCCCATTTGACCTAACGGATACCCCCCTCCCCCCCACTCCAGGATAAGTAGGCAACGACCCCCCGATTGCAAAATTACCCGTGCTAGCCCCGGTATAATAGCTTGGATTAAGTAAGGGAGAATACCCAGGAAGGGGCTGTATAGCCCGATTTGTGCCTACACCATAATGCTGAAACTGGGCCAGACTTGACGGGGCTATAGATCCGAGATACCCCAGTTGACCGACTTCGGGACCGAGGTGACCAAACTGTCCAAACTGCTGACCTAAGGCTGGCTGACCTATTTGACCCAACTGCGGACCTAAACCTGGCTGACCCAACTACTGTCCTAACATGGGGAAAGGCAGACCATACATAAAAGGGTAAGTATTGGGCTGAGCCGTAGGGACCGTGAAGGGAGCCGGGAAGGTGGGAGTAACCTGAATATGGGCTACGGTAGTGTAAACAGGAGGAGCGGTGGATACAACATGATTAGTCCCTACAAAAGAATGAGTTCCTCTAGAGTGAGGAGGACATCCAGAGACAACACCAGATTGGGGGGGAGACTGGAGACCAAAACAATAGATGGGTCGGCCATTAGATAGAACAAAGTTCCCGGCAAGGGAACAGTAGGATCAGCCTGTGAAACAAGAGGATTTTCAATGTTGATGACATCTGGAGTAGTGGTTATAACGCTAGAAACTGGGAGCCCTAAACTAGAGGTAGAGGTGACCGGTGGGCCATGGTTAATCAGGTGAAACAGTTGTGGAAACAAACAATAAAATTTTTCTCTTTCGGCTTGCTCTTGCTGAGGGGTAAGGGACTCAGCGGTGTGAGATGCAACCACGGTAGTGGTAGCTGGTGGAGCGTTGGCGGTGGTAGAAACTACAGCGGCGGTTGGAACAATCATGGTTATAACGGTGGAAGCAGCGGTGGTGCTGGAAGAAGAAGCATCCACTCTCGAACGATCTTGTGTCATGATTTCAACAAATTTCTTTGAATATGGAGAAAATTTGATGAAATAGCTTTGATCAAACGTTCCCCACAGTCGGCGCCAGTCGATGTGACGCAAAATGTCCGATGTTGGATGCTCCGGCTGGCCCAATGGGAGTCTCGAGTATTCAGGCCCAAGGTAGAGATTTTTGGCTAAAGCAAGCAGCAACATAGCTCGGATCTGGGCCTCTTCAGCTCGGATCTGCGCGGATGAGAGTGTATATCTCGGACCGACCTAAAGGAGGCTCTGTCACCGGAAATAAACGGTAAAACAAGCAGGGCTATCCCCCCTGTTTAACTCCGACGATCAAGTCAGTAAGGATGAAGATAATAAACAGTATCACTGAAAGCTTAAGCATGGAGAAGATTGCATACCTCAGTTGGTCTTATGACTTAGTATATATAGCCATACTTTGACATGTCCGTTACACTATGATGATTTGTACTTCCAACTGCTCTCCCCTTTTTGCGATGACTTTTACGCTTCTGTCTATCATGGCCTGACTTTGAACTTCTTTTCCATCATTGCTCTGTGTACTTCTTGCATGAATTCAAAATGGGCTCCTGGTCTTTTAATGACTCCTATCTATTGTGTCAATGTTATCATTAAATCGACCTAACTTTCCCGAGCTCGGTTTTTATGGTGTTAATAAGAAAACCCCATAGGACCGACCTAAGCTAGTAACCAACCTAAGCATATTTCTTTGCCTCGGTTTTTAAAGAGTTTTCCGACCTAAATTTGGGCTTGAACCTTTTTTGCGTCTTTTTTTCCTTACTGTTTATGTGTTCATTTCTTCGATTGGGTCTGACCCAATGAAGATCTAGTTTTATGCACACTAGTATTGTATGTATATTATGACGTAGTGAGTTTAACTGTTGATTTACTTCGTTTCACTTAACTATAAAATTTTTTAAAAAAAGAAAAAAAAAAAATTGCAATTAGCAAAATCAGTTGTGTAACTCTCTCTCATTTCTCCCGTCTCGTCTCTCCCCCTATTTCATTTTCCTCATCTCCTGATCCACAGGACCACAGTAGTATCAGCAGCTGCCAGCAAGTAAGACTCATTTTCTCTCAATATATTTAGTTGTTAAAATTTAGGCACTTATTTTAATTATTATATTTCCTATTCTCGTTTACAGTTTTTGCTTACGTTCTTTACTCTATTTATTTTCCTAACCTATAGTTATTTATTTAGAAGTTAGTTTATTTTTTTTCAGAATTTTTGTTGTTCATAGTTAACCACTTAACTGTCTTATTGTATACATAGAAAAATATATTTATTTAATAATTAAAAAGGAACAAATTTTGATTCTTTTTCGAAAGATCACTGTAGTGGTAATAAAAAAGACTTCAACAAGTAGATTAATAACTCTCGAGTTGTATATATTTTTACCACTTTTGGAAACTTAAATTTGATATGCTAGTATGTTTAAATACATTTATTTAACGACGCAAAAAAAAAATTCTCTAGCTAATTTAGACCGCTCGTCAAATAAATTTTGACTTCGCCACTGGTAGAAACAGTGCCTGTAATGTAAAAATTATTAATTCTAATGGTAGAAATATAATCCATTTTAAAAAGTAGCGCATCTAAAATAAAAATAAGTGCCGCTTTGTGAAAGGAAGGAAGACCCAAACTAACAAGTAAATGAATTAACAAGAGACGTACCTTGGACAACAAACAAAAAACTAACAATTAATTATGTGAATAATTTTGATCGAATTTTCCATTGAATAAAAAATTAACTATAATATGAGTTTGAATGTTACCTCACGCAAGTAGGAGCTGATCCAAATGGTCATTGTGCAAATACAACATCTCTTTGTTATGTTGCTTCTAAACCTGATGTAGAGATGATTAAATGTTGTTCCAACTCGCACAAGTGATGTGCAAAACAATAAAAATAATAAAGAAAATAAAATAGATAATTCGTTAGCGAAGCTAATGTGGAAGGACTGAGGCACGTAGTCGCTATCTTTAGGTGATTCAAGCCCTTCTACAAAGAATTATCTTTGGTGCAACAGAACTGTTGAAACTTGTCACCCCCGAGATACAACAGCCCAGCACACTCGCTGTGATTTCCTAACAATCTGCACAATTATTAGGAAACTAAACCAACTCTTCTAACACCTTTTTGTTCCTTGCCAAAGCTATATTTTTAAGGGGACTTGTAAAGAACGTAAAATAGTTGCTCTCCTCTTTTGCATACCCACACACATATATATTGGTTTAAAGATTAAAGATATTGAAATTCTCTTAAATTCAAAAGATCAAAATTTCAACACCAGACATGCTGAACGGAATGGAGATTATTATGGAACGGATGACTCAAAATGCACAATTAAAAGAGATGAAAACAGATGCAAGTTTCAAATCATTAATATAATAATATTAATTCGTATAACTAAATGTATTCATGTAAATATATATTAAGGCTCACTATCAATTTGAATATAATGTATGAATCAGTTTTTTTCTTTTCCATACTATAAATAAATATTATTAATAGCCATCACCATTTTCTTTCATAACCGACTAACGGAAATCATATTAACAAAATTGATTTCAAAACTTCTCAAAAATAATATTTTATAAAAATGCTCCAACATTAAATGATTGCTGAGGCTTAGTCCCTTTTGTTTGACTTAATGGCAGTTTTAGTCCATTTTGTTTAAGCGTTGTTACTTTTGCCCCTTGTTGTTTACACACTTTGGCATTTTTAGTCCTTTTACCTGCAATAGTATGCTATGTAGGTCATTTTGAATGGTTGTAAAAATGTTTTTAAAAAATTGAGGTCAAATTTACATTATAAAAAATTTATTTATTTATTTTTCAAAATCCAAACATAACTTCTTTTTTTTCCAGAGAACAAACATACTTTATTGCTTTGAGACCATTTATACACAAATTTCAATTTAGCAACTAATTTATAATAATTTGTTTTCCTTCTCTGAAAAAATTGATAGATCACATTGTTAATTTACGTCTTTAATTATTGTTTGATGTTATATCACTCAACGCTACGTCTTTACTAAAGCTAATGAACGAAACCCAATTTTTGTTTATAGAAGGAAACAAAATGAAAAACAAATCCTTGTGAATTAGCTACTAAATAGAAAGTGTTGTACAAATAAAAACAATAAAGTTTGTTTGTTCTAAAAGAAGAAAAAATTTAAAAGAAATTTAAAAAAATACATAATTTCAATTTGACCTCAATATTTTTTTAATTTGGACAACCATCACAAATGACCTACAAAAACTTAAAAAAATGAATTTTTGGGTATCAAAAATGCGCATGGAAAAAAGTAATTTTATAAATATAGGGTATCAAAAGTACAATTTTTTAATTTACACTTCATGTTTTAACCCAAATTTTTTATAAAATCCCAAGTGACATGTTTAACCTTCAATTACAGGCAAGGGTGACTAAAACTGCCACAGTGACCAACAAAGGGACTGAAATCGCCACAGGTAAACAAAATGGACTAAAACAGCCATATGCCTAAACATAAGGGACTAAAAATGCCATTTTTCCATGGCAGTTTAAGTCCCTTGCGTATGAGGTTGTGGCAGTTTTAGTCTTTTTTACTTGTAATTGTAGGTTGAATATGTCCCTTAGGACATTTTTACAACATTTATAAATTATGGGTTAAGACATAAACTGTAAAACTAAAAAGCTGCACTTTTGATATTTTAATTTGACCCATTTTCTTTTGAGATTGAGAATTCTACCTAATTTGAGCCAAACTTTCAAATAGTGGTGGGCACGAAAATTGGTTTCCATGAATTGCTGTTTCCACGAATCGGTTTTCTCGAATTTTAAATTTTTTTGGCCAATTCGAAAACCGAACTTAATTCGTTTTAAAATTGAAGAAACCAAATTGAATTCGTAATTCGAATTCGGTTTGGACCGTGGAAACCGAATTCACAAATTTGTTTTCAGAATTAATAGTTTAACACAGTAAGGTTTTGAAGAAAATGAAAGAGAGATGGGAGAAAGAAATAGGATGAGTAAAGAAAGAAAGATAATGAAGAAAAGAAAAGGGAACAGAGGTGGGTTCGCAGGGAGAAAGAAAAGAAAGAAAAAGGAGGGGGAAGGGGGAGAGAGATGTAGTGGGGCACAGGAATTAAAAAAACATGAGAAGTATAAAATTAAAAAAATATAAATCATATATCCCAATTCGATTTTCGAATCAGTTTTCGGGTTGGATACCAAATTCGAAAACCAATTCTAAAACCAAATTCATAATTCGAATTCGGTTTCAAACCAAAAATAATTCGAACACTGAATTTTAATTGGGTTATTCGAATTCGGTAAATTCGAATTCGGTTCGTTTTTCGAATTGGACCAAACCATGCCTACTCCTACTTTCCAAAGTGCAATTTTTTAATGTGGCAATTCATATCTTAACACATAATTTATAAATTTTGCAAAAATGCCCAAGTGAGATGCTCAACCTTCAATTATAGGTAAAATGGATTAAACCTGCCACAAGGCCAAACGTAAGGGATTAAAAATGTCATTTTTTCATTAAAAATAGTATAAACTATTAAAAAAATATATAAATTTGAGTCTCAATGAGACTTTGAAAATAAAAATGAATTTCGGATTTAATTTTCATTTAGGAACAAAGTTTTTTTTTTCTTTCCTTTTAAGCTTAGAAACAATATAAAATTTGGAATACATTGCTAAAATAAAAAAATAAAAAAACATACTGCTAAAATTCAACATTTTAGAGAGCATTTTGCAGAAGAATAAAAGTTTAGACAAGTTACTTGCAATTAACTCTAAATAAAATGATGGTTATCATTACTCGTGTTAAATAGCTATTGGATTCTGAAGTTTTTTTTAAAATTTAATTTAACTATTTCTATTACACAGGATTCTTAGTCTCCTTGGCTGTCGCCGTACTTGTAAAGGGGATGAATTACACCCTTTAATCTAGATTCGATCCTGAGCTCCAAATGAGTAAGAGAAATGAACGATCAGACTAAGTCCAAGGTTCGATCCCAAATTTCAAACTAACATATTACACAGGGAACAATGTTGCCTAACTCACCATTCATGGATGATTGATGACAAATATAAAGGGAGATCCACACTATCAACACAAATTCTAAATAACCACTTTCACACTGCGTGCGCTTGTGGAAAATACTCATTATCCATAATTACAACAATAAATGACCAAAACTGAGGCTCAAAAATATGGGAATGTCTTCATATCTGTACAGCAGCAGCCTGGAATCTTCAACAGCTAAGAAACAGTGGAATACAGCACAGATCATCCTTTCATCTCAAGCACCACAGGCGGCTGGATAAAGCTGCGCATCTCACGCATAGCACCACAGTAAGAGCTTGCCTCGTGCGACAGTATAAGAAACTAGTCACTGTTAAATTGCAGGAAATAATCATCCAGCCCATCCTGACTTAAAAGGCTTTGGCTTTCCCTATCTTGGAAGTGATGCTTTCAGCGCCTGTTGTGGTTGCCAAGCTTCCGTTATCCAACGTGTAGAAATGGTTGTGATTAATTCTAGTAACCAAATCCGCCAAGTGAGGAAACTGTCCCACGTTCAACTTGAAAGATAAAATCTGCAAAATAAAGGACAATCAACTCTAACCATGCAGCTACAAGTCATTCGAATTATGAAACTAATCCTCACGTATGCATCAAAGCTAACAAGATGATATACAGAAGAGTACCCTGAGAAGGAAGCTATGCAATCGTCAAATTGTTTCTCTATTCGATCTATTTCCATCTCGCATCTTGCTTTTATGGCAGACACAGCTCCACCACTGCATAGAGTCTGCTGGACTGAGTAGAAGTCCAGGGCAAGTCCGAGGATCCTGTTGAATTGAGCCGGATAGCAATCAATGCCCACTGGTAATGCAACAAAGGCGTCAAAACAAGCAAACTAACGGACATCAACTGAAAAGAAAAACAAAAAAGTAGACACAGGAATTGGTTGAAGCAAAGGATTCGTGAGTATTATCAATATCAGGAACTGCAAAGCAGTCTCTGAATTGACAAAAGATAGGATTCATGCACTTCCATGATTTCATCCAAAGACCTAGCTGCCGCCACACCTTCAGAGAGTTCACGCCATGCACTATGATATACCTAGACATTGTATGCCGATAAGATAGTGCAAGAGAACAAAGTTTTGCGCACATATAAGTTAATATTGTCATTCTCATTATCACAAGTGCATACTTGTAAGCTGCTAAATTAACCTGTAAGGACATGAATTCCATCTATTTGCTTGAGAATCTTACAAACATTCAACATGTTAAACATAATTAGTGGTAAGGAAGTTTATACAAACAACAAAGGTATTACTCAGTCCAATGACATGATCCTACACAGAAAGTAATGGAAGAATTAATGTTAAGTATGTTATGGGGGTAAAGACATTACTCTGTCCATGACATACTGGTGAAAGGCATCCACAAAATGCAGTAGTTTCTGCTCCAGTAGCCAATGGCGTTTGCGAGTGGTTGTACCAATGCTTCGATCCTGTAAAAGACAGAATCTCACTTAAGATCCAGAGGATACATTTCAGGGAACAGTCAAGTTTTTTGTTTCTGTGAGACGAATTCTAATTTTGCAAACTTCAATCGAATTTCATTATGGAAACATGATAAAAATTCATAAGAAAAAAGGAAAAAACAATGCAATGAAGAATGACGAACCTTCCACATCCACCTTCAAGCCTTATCAAGAACAACTTTTGCTCGCTTGACCTTTAACAGGAAAACCATTACCTGTACATATGTTCAGAATTATTAATATGTGGGCTTTAGCATGTACATCCAAAAAGCCAAACCATTACCTGATTGTACTTCTTTAGTGCCTCAACATTAGCTAGGAGTTCAATTGGCCATGGCACCTGTAATCCAAAAGAACTACAGAAATAAGGTAAGGCTGCAACAATGTAGATATGCATACCAAAATAATAGGTACAGCTGCCACTGTGGAAAGCAAAAAGTTGCAAGCACATAGAACATAATGCCAACCTTGTACTTAAACCTTAGCAACTGAAGAGCATCAGTTCCTGTGGACTGCAGTCGACTTCTACGAGGAGTTGAGTTAGGAACAGCAGCCCCATGTTCATCCTCATTTGTGTCAGAAGATTTAGTGACTGACACATCCAAAGAATCTGGCGAACTTAGTAATGAGCCATCAGCTGAATTTCGGATTGATTCCTGAAGTAACATGAGCATCATCATCAAAGTATTGGTAAACAAAACTACCTTCCGAAAAAATGCTTCCTTATGAGTTAGACAAAGGATTAAATACTACTCAGACACCAATAATAACAGGCATTTATCAGAAAGTACATTGAAACGAGAGACGACTACAGCAGTTTCCCCAAGAGATGGGCTGCAAATGTAGACAGTAGCCCTGGAATGAATCTTAAATACAAGAAAAATTACTAGGATTTTCATAATAGTGCGAATCTGAGAAAAGGCAGAAAAGCTGGATGGTCTAGCACAATGTGAATCTGAGAGAAGATAAAAGCATTCGCACCTGCAAAATAGTGTTTAACTCAAAATCATCATCCAAGGATTCTCCTTTGTCTAGCTTGTTATAAGTCGCTACCAAGAAGTGCAGCAACAGATCCCCTGCAAAAAGAAGTGTTCATATTTTCTATACCTGTTCTTTTTTATTGTTTTGAAAACGGTTTTGAAAACATGTCTTTGAAAAATAGTTTTATAATGTAAAAAGTGTATTGAAAATGTAAAAAGATATTAACTGAATAGTAAAAAGTTGTATTCGTAAAGATGAAAAATGATTGTAATATATTAAATTTACTGTTGAAATAAAAAACAAAAACAAAACCAAAACCAATATGAAACATCTTCTTCACTAAAGTCAAAGAATACCTGAACCTAAAAAATATATAGCGCACAACACTCCTAGTTCATCCAGTAATCTCCAATCATATAGTAACTTTGACAATATATTCCGGCCAATGTAATCAGCCTTCAGAGAAATAGAAAGAATTCTTAAGAAAAAAGGCATCCTATAAAGATGTAATCCGAGAAATAACACATGAAAAACCAAAAACAATTATTTGCAATCAAACCTGCTTCTTATGTAGGTAAGAAGGCATTCCTACATAACAACAACAGGTAGAGGAGTAACCTTTGGTTCCACACTAAGTATCCAATTAAGAATTTGGGATGAAAGAGTACTGTTTTTCTCAAATGGCACAAAATCTGATATGTGAAGGCCCTCCTGTCCCACAATAGAATGTTATTTCAGATATAAATTGCTCGAAGAAATTACCATCCAAACATCTTCAAAACACCATGAGAGAAGTGCCTGAAAAGATGGAAGCAAAGTCGGAAAAGGAAACAACATCTAGCATTTTTGTCTCTTCCTGCTGACGATGAAATTCAGATTTGTCAAACCGAAATCCAAACCTAAAATTAGTGCTTTTCTCCCCAAAGCAGGAGCCCTCAGTTCTGTCAAAGATAGCTTTTCTTAATTCTTCATCATCTAAAGGGGGAAGATGCATATTTCTACACAAACTTAAAGCACTCCAAGCGTCCTTGTTCTTTTAAAGCAACTTCTGACAAACAGTCATAGCTGGATTTTCAGGAAAATATGTTCCAACATAAGGAATGTCATCAACTCCAGAAAAAAGGTTCTCTTTCTCCAAATCAAACACAGCTGCTTTTCTATGCATGAATTCAAAATCTAAACTCCGTTTCTGCCACAATGTATTGGTCAAGAACTTATACAAGACCTTATCTGTCGAAAATGATGCCAATATCTCATTGTTAGCCACTTCATTATGCTTGTCGTCATGAGATTCAGATGAAGTAAAAATCATATTTTCATGCCAAACATATTAAGCAATGTGGTCGCTATAGCCCAAAATAGCTGCCAATGACACACAAAAGGCCTCTGACAATGTCAATCCAGCTACGCATCTCCCAATTGCAAGGTTATGAGTAGGTGCATCCGAAAAGGATCTCAGAGGAGAATGTTGAATAAGTTGCAATTACTTCCCAGCAGAAACAATGGCTTTTCCCATGTCTTTGATGAACAAAGGACATACATGGGATTCACTATCCCGGCCCTCAATTTCTCTGGTAGAACTGGACTCTCTTCTGGTCATATATTTCTTCCCTTTCATAGTCAGAAAGGCATCAGAAGAAGTATGATTAAGTTTTTCATATGTTTTTGACCTTAGCAGATAGCTTTTCCCCCAGATGTCAGTCTCGTCAATTCCAATTGCTTTGTTAGCATACAAGAGTATCTGAAAAGAGCACAATGATTAAAAAAAGAACAACTGCCTTCACCATGATAAGGGAAAAAACAGCAATAGGCAGTTACAGACTAGATACCAAATTTAATGAAATGACACAACACATGACTGCAAATACTTAACCTTGTAAGTCACTAAATGCAACCATAAACTTATTTATAGTGGATGAATTGGCTCTAGAAAAAATCATGATAACAAACCATAGTTGTTACTGCAGTTGATCAAATTACGAAACACTTTGAAGACTATATCAATTGATAATTTCAGAGTAACATGTTGAGCAATGGAAACTAAATATGGCTCACAAACTTTCCTCCTTCTAGCATCACACATGTTCCATTAAAAAGATGTTTGATAAAACTTTCATAGAGAGTTACCTCCCCAAAAGGGTCGTCAAGAGTCCCTTCAAAAAGCCAAGAGTCAAGAATTTCAACATAGGGCAATAGACTCCCAGTAAATATGTAAAGTAACATCTTGTAAGCATCCACCTGACAAATGCATTAAGATTCACACAAGAACCAAAAGAAAAAAATATTAAACACACACGTGCATGCACAGAAATTCATGGAGGAAAATTCATAAAAACAAATTTGGAAAAAGAGCTTACTACCTCACCCCCTTGCACAAGACAAACTTCATTGAGCTTCCTGTAAAGCTGATTAAGAATGTGTGTCGCGATATCTGCAGCTGCAGCAGAATGATGAAGTTCAAAATAGGTTCCCTTCATTGACAATTTTGCAACAAACATTCAGTTCCTGAGCATAGACTGCAATACAGCAAACAATATCAAAAGCTTCAAAAACTTATCATTTTAGAAATAGTGCTTGAACAACAGCTTGATTCCAGAAAGACGATAAACACTGTGAACTTTCATTGTGCTAAACAATAAAGCATGCAAAATGAACAATAATAACTCCAATAAAATGATTGTTAGCTAGATAAAAGTCGCTTCAATCAGAGAGAAACAACTCTAGAATCCTTTTAGAACAAATATTTGAGATATTACCCTTTAAAACAAGTTACTTCCACAGCTTGAGGTTCCTTTTCTGATAATACCGCTACTTATATAAATATTTAATTCCTGAATCCAACTGAACCTCTGAGGAGAAACAGACCTTGATAAGGAACTTGACAATCCCAAGAGAGTTTGAACAGTTTTGCCATCAGAGCTGCTTATCTTTTTCTCCTCTCTCAAAGCAACATCTCGTAATTTCTGCAACAAAAAGCATTCAGCTAAAGAAACCAGAAAAATAAAGAGAGAATGAACAAATACTAGGTAATATGCATACTCCGTTGTCTTCCCTAAGGGCTAGCGAAATTGATGAAACTGCCGGAAACTTCCATTCCTTATTCCTTCAAACTAATCTCTAGAGACACAGTTTCCTGCAGACAAAATGAAATAGAATTCTACCCGTCATTCTCATTACAGGAGATGTCTTGAGAGGAAATCCATGGAAAAGCACAATTTTGCGTTCAATGTGCTGGTGGGGGTTTCTGGGTTTCTTCAACAGAAAAGGGGAAGAATGAAATATAAAAATGTTTTCTTTTTTCTTCTTCCGGTGATGTTGGATTCGGATCGGAAGGAGGCCCCGAGGAGGGTGTTGAAGTGAAGCGGGGAATTAAGGACAACAATAGCAATAGGTAATGTATTGATGCCCCGGGGTGGCGCCGGCAGAATTCAAGTGAATTAAACTTTCAAATTTCAGTGATAAAAAATTAAAAATATTAATCTTGGTACTAAAATTTTGTCCTTTGTCCAAATAATAATAATTTTAGTTCTTATTTCCATTTCTGACTTTATTTTACCTTTAGTGTACATATTTATCATGTCATAGGTACGTAAATACTCATATTTTCACTAGAGTAATGATATATTTAGTAACAAATTATAATAACTTTTTGATAGTAACTCAGGTGGCATGCATTCATTGGCCAATTATTTGATATTAATAAAAATGTAACCAATGAATGCATGCCACATGAGTTGCTATCAAAAAATTGTTATGATTTGTTACTAAGACTATCATTACTCTTTTCACTATTCGTCCATTAAAAAGGATTACGTTTCTAATATTTATACTAAAATTTAAAAAATTTGATTTTTAATACCTAAACATATCACCAATCAATTGATGATTAAAGGGTGCAAAATAAAAAAATCTATACATTGTGAATGTGAAGTTAGACATTGTTGATGCTATGCTACCAGTACTCACGCAATTTTTGAACCAAAAGGTCATGCAATTTAAACATATCCTACTATTGACATGCACTTACTGAGAAATCTCAAATTAACAACCAAAGTATTGGGGAAAGAAAACAAACTCAGAGGGAGAACTTTTGGATGCAAATTAAGTTTAAATATGACAATCCAAGAAAATTGGTAACCTTAGTGAATACAGATTTGATGATAACAACTCATTAGATAAGAAATATATTTAAAAAAAAACAAGCATGAAGTTAATCTCAGAAAATTAACCATTATTTGGCTTATTGGGTGGTCAAAGCCACTTGCTTCTATTCGCGAAGTACAAGTTAGGATGGAAAGCAAACTAACAACCATTTTTCATGGCCATGAGATCAGATGATTGATGACAGGACAACATAGAGACCTTAAACCAACATATTTTTTAGATTATGTGGTGGATAGATACGCATATACATAAAACATTATAATTCATCAACTTCATTCAAAGCATTAACAGGAAATCTCATACACATTTCTTCGGGATATTGAGCAGTGAATAACAAGCTTTGTGCACGTAGCGAAATTGATCAAGACTTGATAAAGATAAGCAAATAACAAAAGCACACTACCAGATTTAATTGCATCTCCTATCATCATTCCCAATGCATAAAGTAATACACATACATTGTAGGAAAGAAAAGTGGAGGTTCGTTAACTGTGATCCCAAATCACATAAACACGTTCAATTACATACGGCTCCCATATTTCAATGATTGTGTTCACCAAGCAAATATCCAATATGATCATAAGAGAAATGAATAGAAATAAGGGAATCAAACATCATGACATGGTGCCTGAAGTCTGCTATTTAAATGCATTCCAAATCTGACATTTTATAAGGTCTAATTCATAATTTCAATTCAAGTTTAGGTGATGATATATATAGTAGTCATAAACTAACATTTATAGTCATTTTACTTTATTTCTCAGAGAAGCATTTCAATACTTAAAATCCTCAATTATAATTTTCTGTAGTGATCAATAATGGAGAGATACAATACAGATTAGAGTTCAACATACATAACTTCTCCTTACTTCCATAACTGCATTAAAAAAAATTCTTCTGCAAATTTGACTTCCCTAAATGCATGCATGGCATTATTGGGGACCATTTTTGGCTCATAGTAAATGAAAAGAAGAAAATTGATAACGCTGAGTACAAAAATGACACCACTTTTCAGTAACATGTATTTGGGTAAGCAGTGGGAATTGGGAGGTACAAAAGAGTTGAACATTAATATCTAAAGTAAACATTACTTGATCATTTTGGCTAGTAAGCTCTAAACTAAACACTTTGTATTGCAATTTAAGCTCTGTCAGGACAACACAAGAATCTAAATCTTTTCCAATCAAATAGGACAAATTATACAACACAGTCCAACACAATTTTCTCAACTTTGTGTTTAATGTAAAAAATTCATCTCTAGATTAACAATTACTATATATATGTATGTATATATATACATATATATATATATATATACTTTTACTTTCTGAAAAATAAAATAAAATTTGTTACTACCCATAGGCTTGGCATGTGAATCAAAATCGCATCAATAAACAAATAAAAACACTTCATTAGGTACAAAACTTCTGAAGCTAGAAAATACAAAAGGGCTTCCAGCTGAAATTTGGTTGATAGATAGGATCTCTCTAAACCTTTGCTTGAAATAAAATGACAAGTCACCGCTGGTGACTTCTAGCTTGTTTTATATATATTGTAGAATTTCTCTTAATACTTGACTTGCGTGAAACTTGGATAATCTAGATACATGTACCCTAGGTCCCGACTAGATTGTAAGATGAACTAAAAAGTGACTAAGTGATTTGAGACTGAGATCGATGTCGTACTAAAAATAGAAAACTTGTTTGAAAAATTGTAGATGGCCCGCAGTAACCGAGGAAACAATGCATCAGGATCCGAAGAAGCCTAATTTTACCACACATATGCCAAAACTATTAATAATCACTTGCTAAAAATCTGCATTACAAGGCACCGCGTTGTGCGCGGTTAAATATCACCAGTCTTAATTTAATTTTTCATGTATAATAATTTAAGATTTGACACTTGAGACAGAAAACTATTGTCTTTATTCTATTTGCGACAGCATATTGTTGTCTCAAATAAGTGTCTCTAATTTTTAACTAGTTGAGACATGATGTTGGAGAAAGCAAATTGATGTCTTAAGTACTATTGAGACAATTGAAGAACTGTTTCAAATCTGTCTAGAAAACTATAAAAGACAATTTTACTGTTTCAAATTTTTTTTGCGATGGCTGCATCGGGGACAACACATTTACTATCTCAAGACTGTCGTAAATACGATTTTCAGATAGTTATTTAAGAAGTTTTGATGGTGTCTCTATAGGTGCATTTTCTTGTATTGCGGAGCCGAACCATTTGAGGCAAGTTCTAGCTTTGGAACCGGTGGCCCCGATTCCAGCTTTAGTTTTAGAACTGGTGGATACAATTCTGGTTTGATTCTGATGCTAACCGGAACCAGGGCCATGTCTACGCAAGCTTGCGAAGATGCATTGGTGGGAAGGAACTGCGACTTCAACTGCTCTTCATCGCCTCCAAAGATTCTATCTTAGGTGCCTTCTCGTCCGCACACCTTTGACACCATCAAGGCTTAGCATGACCCATTAAGTACATCGCATCAATCGACACATGCTGTGCTGCCGAGATCTTAACAACCTCAAAATACTGCACAACATCCCAAAGAAAATTCTCTAACTCCCTGGAGACTCTGGCCCCTCGATAGGCCTATAGTTGTGGCACTTTTAGCTTTGTGCCTTCTTCCGAAATGCCCCCGCTCATGGATAGTAAAGCACTCTTTCGCAGTTTTACTTCGCCCATAGGGCACTGGCCTGCGAACTTCCCTTAAGTTCATCCCTTCATGCTTTCTCATTAGTGAGTGCTGCAAAACCTGCACATCACTCCTAAGCGCTTCAATAGCCAACGAACTAGAATGCTATGTTGTAGTTGTCGCTACACATTGCTCAAACACCTCCATCCAACACACCACCCGGGTCAATTCTTGGAACAAATAGACAACATGCTCCTCATCTGCACCAAGAAGTGTCTCGAGCAGAGCAACTGATTCCTCCAATGCAGCTACCTGATCGGCCTATGCTCTCGTTGTCATTGTGCTTTAACTTAAGGTTCTCTCCGCGACAACCTTAAGATATGATACCACTACGTTATAGAAAAGTTTCCCCCTAGGAAAAGATCTTACAACTTCGCCAACCCTTACCCCAAGGTTCGGCAAAACGCTCAAAGAAAACTAAGGTTCAACCCACCCTGATGTGATCTGGTTAAGACACCCGACCATTTACCCAAACGGGAGGTTAGGCGAGCTCAATTTTGTTGAATTCAATAGGAGATTAATTTTTAGGCCTAACTTCAAGCCTTGAATAAATTATTCATATGAAAACAAGTCAACAAGCTCTAAAGTCTTGCTTGGAATTTCGATTAAACAAGGGAGAACTTGAAGATAACTTTTACAATTTCAAAACCTTGGAGTTATTGGAATGTACATTCAGCCTTAAGGAGTAAATGAAAGGCCTTCTTGAAGCTTTTTAAGAAGAGTAAGTGCAGCTTTAATTTCAATTAAATGAAAGCCAATTTTATTGAATTAAATGCTATGAAAATTTCAGCATTTTTTTGGGATGTGAATTCAGCCAAAGCAAATTCAAGGAAGGAAGAGATCAGTTTTCATAATTAAAAACTAGTTAGTGCATGGGAATTGAAGAGGCAATTTAAGACACAATTGATTAATGCATATGGAGTGCTGAGAGATCAAATTTAATTATTTCCTTTTCTTTGTTTATTTAAGTTTAGTTAAAGTTTGTAGACTTTTCATTAGGGACAAAGAAGTCTTTTCTAAGACATTTTTGAAGCCTATAAAAAGGCAACCTTGTAAATCATTTAGGATAACTTTGATGAAATGCAATTTGTGAGTTTTTTTAACTCTTCATTCTTTTTAGAACTTTTGAACTTATCAAGACTTCGTCTTATGACGTCAAACACTTATCGAACAATCTTTTAGTGAGTTGTTCGTGGCGTGCTTATACCAAGGTTTTCAACATTGCACACTCGTGGGTCAAGGTTATCTATACCGAGGTTCCGTTTTGTCCATTTGTTGGCGAGTCGAGGTTTCACCAACCAACGGACCTACCCTTAGAATTGTCATTTCCATTGTGTTTTAGTCGATCCCCAGGCTATATCACATCATACCTGGCTAACAATGAGCAAAGCGGAAAACACGAAAGCAAGCACACACAATACTCAGCTAAAATTTGCCCAACCTTGTATCTACAATTCCTCCCGAAACATGAAGGCAGAACTCGCGCTTGAAGGCAAGATGACTCAACTTACTACAAGTTAGTCTTTCTCTCTCTAACTCGGTTCACTATCTCTCTAGAGTACCCAACTCTAAGTCTGCATCACTTTTGCTGCCTTCTACAAGTTCCATTTTCCACCTATTATAGGCAAGCCTAGGATGACACCCCTTTCCAAGTAGGGTCTAGAGAATTCTAGCATTGACCTTGCATTAAGCCTTCTAGCTACGCCTAGAAGCTTCCGTAACACAAAGCCCTTCGTTCTCTAGAATGCTTCAGCATCTGCGCGCGCCAAGTCTGACGCGTTATAGTCTTCTCTAGAACGGTCGCATCCGTTGCGATCTGTCAAGACCCTTCACAGTTCTTCTTGCACGTGCCAGGAAACTCTCAGTTCTTTGAGAACCTTTCTGTCACCTACAACAACCCTTGCGAATCGCAGCCCCTCAATGTTGCCCTAAATGTTGAGCTTAGCATAAACCTTCCTGCAAGATCCAGGACGTTCTTGCAACTTCAACCTTTCGTCTAAGTCTTTCTCGAACCTCCCAATTAGAATGTTCACTAGATGAGTCCTTAGAGAAATATCCGAAGTGACCGGATCATATGTAAAGATCACCCACAAGATACACGATCTTTCCAAAAAAAACCCTTGATCCTTCCAAAGATGCATGATCTTTCTTTGAAACCTTAATCTCAACACTTGTTCCTCCAACTTCTTTAAGTCATGAACGTTTTGAAGCACCACACTCCAAAACTTCCCTCTCGGCCCTATTGACTAAGGTTTCGCCAACTTTGTGCGTGTAACCTTTGCACACCTGGCACATCACCACGCTAGTGCCTCTGATATGACTTGTCGTGGGTCTACCAAATACAGTAAAAGTACTGTTTAAAACCTGCAATTAAGATGCTAAGAAAATATAGCACAGTAGTAGACAGGGTCGATCCACAGAGATGGTAATTTAATATAATTTCCAAATAATATGCCAATAAAACCAAACTATGACTAATAGTCACCTTTGTGTCTCTTAAGAGACCTTAGAGTTGTCACTTAAATATAGCAAAATAATAATTAAACTAATAATTCAATAAAATACTTAAACATACATCAATTAATGGGAGGAAATTCTTGTATTATGTAAATCCACCTTAATCTCATGCATGCAATCATAAACCTCTTAACTTGTCTAATTACTTATGTTATTTCAGTTATAGTATTACCGCGAGTCCCCGCAAATAATCCCAATTCTCCCATAGATTCTCGATAATCCCCCACGAGTCCCCGCAAAGGAATTATTCTCTAACTACGTTAACTAACAGACCGCGAGTCCCCGCAAACATTATTAATTAACAAATAGAAGCATTAAGAACTAGAAGAACCCGAACTAATAATTCCTACTGACGATGCATTAGAAATTATTACCCAATTAATTCTGTACTACTCGGCCGGTAGTTGTGCCACTCACTGACTCTACCAGATTAAACTAAGTTGATCAGGCTTAATAGAATCTTAGTAATTAGATATATAAACACAGGCAATTTAGAAACATAATTCATTAGACCTTAGATTAATTCCTAGGTTTCATACATGCATGGATTATGGCTTCTTATATAATACCAGAACTAATAAATTAGCTACTCATGATAAAACACAAAAAACACATACATATAAAAGAAGACATTAAAAGAGAAAAGAGAATACTATACTGGAATTTAAGAATTCGCGACCTGACAACCGCCGGTTTGGCGAAACGGTAGACTAGCCGTCGGGAAAATCCAAAGTTGCAATTGAAACATAGCAAAACAGAGGAAAACTATACTAAAACGAAACTGTATCTTGCGTGAGAATTACTTGTAAACTAAGAAACTATTCTCTATAAAACTTGTCTAGAAAACTTCTATCTAAAAACTTGTGTCTAAAAGTGCAGGAATAATCCCATATATATAGGGATACAAATCAGCAATTAATCAATCTCCTAATGGAATAAGGAAACCTTCTTCTACTTGGAAAGAGAATTAATTAAGCACATGGAATTTCTTCAAATTTGGTAACTCCCAACTTCTCTCTTTAATTCTTTCTTGAATTGGTAATTGCCTAAAAAAACTCTTTGCTTCTTCCTTAATCAAGCACGCACATATCACATCTTCCTTGCATGCGATTGGTCATCCTTGGATTGGATTCTAATTGGATTTTTGGATGACAGCCCACTATGGACTCCAATTGGATTGGATTTTTTTATTCCAATTGGAATTAATTTTCTACGCATCCAGTTCCTTCTTTGCTTTGGATTGGTTTTGCTTCTTCTTAAAATTGTGCGCAGCTTCCTTGCGGGTTTTCTCCTCTTTTAGCCCACAAATAGTGTGGGTTTTTCAGGCTTGACTCATCCACTCCAATTCTTTCACTTTTTGCATATTCTTTTCTTCTTAGGCCCAATCTCCAAAACTACAAATAAACACTAAAACTTTGGACAAAAACCCGTGAGAACTGCAATAACAAGTGCTAAAATAATACACCTAAAAGGTGCAGGTCAAATATCCCCACACTTGAATGACGCTTGCCCTCAAGTGCGAAGTGAAGAACTAGTGCATACCCATTAATTCAGAAATTCACTCATACTTCCTTTCTCAACTGATCCAGACAGAACAAAACACAAACAGAACATGACACACAAGACTCCTTGGACTGACTCGAAAATAAAAACAACTACTATTACTTTTACTCAAAATAAGACTCAAAACAAGACTCACAAATCTGCCTTTTCTCTTTTCTGGAACTTACTCACACCACAAAATCATCACTTCAATTCATATGCATGTGTTCTATTTACTTCACAAAAACAGTCATTCCATTGGCTAAATCCAAAAACATGCAATAATTCTCAAAACAGCACTCTATGGTCAGTAATGCACACAATCTCACATTTTTCAGAAAAAATCAGGATAAAAGTAAATCATAATCTAGCCAGAATCATACATGCTTGATAGTCGACCATCGCCACAGTATAGAAGGAATAAATACACAGCAATTAAGAAACAACCTTCTAATCAAGGGACGCAACGTAAGGCTTGGGTTCGAACCTTTGGACAAATCCTAAGGGTTCTAGGCCACCTCCAAAAAAATTCAAACCCAGTGTGTTCTCAAAAATTAAACTTCAGTTGCTGTACCTTTCTTTTTAGAATTCTTCACATCCCCTTTTGGTTTGGGCAAATTGGCACCTGTTTCATTCAGCATTTTTGCACTCTGCGCGGATTATAGCTCACAAATTCAACACTTCACATTTTTACCCAGCTCATAATATCACAACTTTAAAACTTTGCAGAATTTCACAATATCAACAATTTTTTTCTTTCTCTTTCTTTTTCTCTGCTTTCCATGAGCTTTTTAACATTGGGCACACATATACATTGCCAAATAATCCACACATATTATTTAAACATTGCACCACTTGACTTCATTCATAATTCAGCAACTCAACACACTTAGGGAGGGGGGGAGGGGGGGAGGGGGGGGGGGTAGAAAGGATTTATCACAAAAATTGGCCTTGGCTTATTTACTGACTAAAAAAAAACATTTGTATACAAGGCTTCAACTTGGCTTCTAGGGATATAACAAGGTAGGTTAAGAAAAGTGGTTAATCCTAAGAAGATTCCCCATCATCCCGCCATATACTATTCATACCATCTTGAAAGTCTGACAGGCAACCAAATGATTCTCCCCGAACAATTCAGCATTTAGGCTCAGTACAATGGCTTAAGCAAAGGGAAAACATGCATATTTTCAAATTTAACTAATTCAAGACTTCTCAGATTAAATTTTTAAAACTTCAGCATGCATACTTCATGTCACACTTCATCTATGATGCATATTTTAGATCCAAATCAGATTAAAGGCAGTGACACTTCACTCACAAACAGGACAAAATCAAAAATTTTAGGACAAATGTCCCTACATCCCCACACTTAGACAATTGCTTGTCCCCAAGCAAACACAATGAAACACAGGGGATACTCAATGACACAACAATTTAGAAAAACATTAATCAGCCCTGCAAACATCCCCACACTTAAAGAAAGCTTGTCCTCATACGCGAAAAAAAAAAAAACAAAATGCAGGGCTAAACATAGACAAAGAAAAACAAATATAGAAAAACTAAAACTCAAAACAGCCTACAAGACAAATAAAAACAGAAAAACTTACTTGAGGAGGACGGAAGGGAAGGTGGTAGGTTCTTTGGGCGGCGGCTAGAACAAAAAACAAAAAGAAGAAGAGGAAGGATGAATTTCTTGGGAGAATTAGGTTAATTGGGGAATTGGGTCGGGTAATTGGGTTGGTGGGCTGAATAGGAGGTTAGGGCATAAAAATCCCCAAAATTGGGTGGTGGGTTCTCAAATTTGCAATGGGGTCCCTGCAGTTTAGGACTTCACAATTCTGCCCCCTAATTTGTAACTTATTGCCCTTGCACCTATTAATTGTAGCTCTAATCCCTGAACTTTGTGAAACCTTGTAATTGCAACCCCGAATTTGGAATTAATGTTGTTGGTGCTATAAAATTGCACTGTCGGTCCCTGGATTTCCTGAATATTGGAATTTGGCCCCCTGAAACTTGTAATGCGCCTTTCTGGCTTCAAAATTCGCTCCTCTAGTCCCTGTAAAAAATAATTAAATTGTGAAAAGACTAATAAAACACATAAAAAACAACTAAACTACTTTTTTATTTTCTTTATTTTCTTTTTTTATTTTTATTTTTTATTTATAACTAAACTATTACAATAAACTAGATTGCCTCCTAGTAGCGCTTTTCTTTAATGTCTTGGCCAGACGCAACTTCAACTCTTGTTAATGATTAGGAAAGCTCCACAGTGAATTTTGTTCCACTGTTCGGATCTGGCTAGAATCTTTGAAATACTGCATGCGCACTTGCACTGCTCCATTTGGGCAAACAGACCCCTCACCCAGTAGCTTCGCTTTATTAACTTTTGTGGGTGTACTAAGCCATGTCTTTGCATTGCTTCTTTTTTGCACCTTGGTTTTGACACACCCATTTGTAGAATGCTGATCCTTGTGATAATCTGGAGGTTCCACCAAGTCAAGTGTTGGGGCCTTTCCTTCACTCCTATTTTGGCTCTTGAAATCAATCAATCCATGAGGGAGAACCTTCTCCTCTTTGTCCTGCAAAAAATTGGTCTCAAGAGATTCTAGGACAAGAGGGTTATTCAACTCATTACTATTCACATCGTAACTACTTCTGGATTGTTCATGGTATTATTGATACTAAAAGTATGCTTTTGACCACAATGATCCAAACTGATAGAACCATTATACACATCAACTGCTTTAGAAGTTTTCAAAAATGGGCGACCCAATAATACACCCGCAGATTCTTTGGTAGGATCATTATGCATCTTAATAACATAAAAGTCAGCAGGATAAACAAAGGAATTCACACGCACCAAAACATTCTCAAGTACACCTTCAGGGTGCACACATGACCTATCCGCTAGTTGTATTACTATCTTTGTATCCACTAGCTTAACACCAGATAAAGTCTCATAAATTGACAAAGGCATAACATTAATGGCAGCACCAAGGTCACACATAGCATGCTTTATTTTCTTATTTCTAATGATGCAAGGTAAAAAGAACATACCTGGATTCTTGCATTTGGGAGGGAGCTTTTTCTGAATCACTACTGAGACATTCTCTCCTAACACCACCTTGCTCGCCTCTCTTAGCTTCCCTGCCATGAATTCCTTCAGAAACTTCCCAATTGGGGGAAGCTTAATTGCCTTGAGGAATGGAAGGTTGACCTCCATCTTTTCAAAAACCTCCAAGTAGTCAATCCGGTCCTCTGTTATTTTCCTTGCCTTGGGCCGTAAGCTATTTGGGAATGGCGGCATAGGTTTATACATATCCTTGCTCACTGTAACTGGGGCAGGGCTCTTCTCTAGTTCAGATTCAGATCTGATAATGATTGGCTCCTCAGGTTCAGGTTGCTCTGATTTTTCAGCTTCTGGATCACCCGTCAGTTTGGGCAAACGGCCCCCTGCTGACTGCGATTTTTGCACAGCTGGTTTCAGTACTTCTGCTTTTTTTTATTGTACTTACATTCTCCCTGGGCAGAACCTGGACCTGAGCGAGCAGTTTACCGTAGTCACCTTTTATCTCCTTGAGAGAAATGGCTAACTGTGACATCATGTTGGCTAATCAATCAATAGTGGTCCTTTGTTCTTTCTGTTGTCCAACAAATTTCCCAATCACATCCTCTAATGATTTACCACCCTTCTGTTGTTGATTAGCATTCTGATTTTGAAAATACATCTGTTGGGGTGGCCTATAAGTTGCCCCTTGATTCTATAGTCTAGATACTGAATTTTCTAGTTTTGGTTCAGTGACTATGGTCGGTTTGGGCAAATCGTCCCCTGCAGATGGTAATTTTCGGACAGCTGGTTCCCGTTCCTTTGCTATTCTCAGACTTATTGCACTTATATTTTCCATACGCTGAACATGCACTTGAGAGGGTAAATGGCCTTGGTTCCCTCTTAGTTCTTGCATTGAAGCGGATAACTGAAATAACACTCCGGCAATCCCATCTATGGCTGTTCGCTGCTCCTTCTGTTGGGCAAATAGCTCTGCCATGGCTTTCTCCATTGGTCTGCCTCCTCTTGGATTGTTCTGATTTAGATTAAAAAAATTTCTCTGATTCGGGGGCCTGTACATTGGCCCATTACTTCGGTTATTGCTCCCCATATTTGGATTTGAAGCTTGTTGGTTGGGATTACCCATAATCTGAACAGCAACTTACTGATTTGCTTCTGAGGGAAAAGGAACTTGAACTCCCTCTTCTGGATTTTTCCAACCAAACGTCGGATTATCCTTCCATCCTGGATTGTATGTCTTTGAGTATGGATCCCTCCTGGGTGCATTTCACTGCCAGTTCCCATTGGAATTATTATGCCAATTCCCTGTAGCATTGGCCTGAGCTATTGTTTCTTCATGTGTAGGATTGCAGTTCTGCGCAAAGTGTCCTGGATTGCCATACCATGCACACACAACCTCCTCTTTGTTACTGCTGTTCAAGGTTGCAAGTTTTGCCACTAGTGCAGTCAATTTCTCCACGTTAGCAGTGAGTTGATTTAATTTTTCCTCCCCAGAATCATCAATAAACCAGACTTCAGCCTGCCGTTTGGCCAAACGGAAGGGTTCCCTGAACTGGCTTCTTGATTCGATGGTGTCTTCAATTATCTTCCTGGACTTAGTTACTGTATTGTTCTGGAAGGCCCCATTGCTGGATGAATCCATGTGGTTCCAGTCATTGGTGCACATCCCATGGTAGAAATACTGTAGTAATTGTGCCTCTGAATACTTGTGATTTGGGCAGCTCTCCACCAATTCATTAAATCTCATCCAGTAGCTACTGAGTGACTCGTCTACATCTTATTGAATGCTGCTGATCTCCTTCATAACCAAGTTGGTTTTTGTTGGAGGAAAGTATTTCTTCAGGAATAGATTTTTCATCTGTTGCCAGGTGGTGATAGAATTTGGTGGCAATGATGAAAACCACCTGTTTGTTGGACTTGTAAGAACATATGGGAAGGCCACCAATTTTAGCTGGTCGAGGGTGGCACCTGTGGGTAAGTGCCCCACCTTGCAATTCTTCACATCTTCAGCAAGAAAGTTGTGTGTATCATCTCTAGCACCCCCATGAAACTTTGGGATGCCATTCAGCCAGAGCAGTGTTGGAGTAACTACTGCTGAAGCTCTATCATCTGTATCATGGTTGCAGAGATCTTTTAGCATGGGCTCTTCTTTTGGGCCCTCTACACGTTCTCTATCACCCAGTGGATCTGATTCAGGGTCAGGATGTGAAAACTCTGTTTCGGACTCCCGGCCGTTTGGGAAAACGATCGACTGACAGATTCTGTTTCTGCGAGTTTTCTTAACCGTGTCTCCTTGGCTAAGCGTTTACAGGTTTTTTCGATCTCTGGATCACTAAGTAATTCAGCACCTGAAGATCTGGTCATTCACAACACAAGGAAACACCAAAGCACATTAAACAGGAAAAAGAATAAAAATTGTAACCGTCCCCGGCAATGGAGCCAATTTGATAGGACTTGTCGTGTGTCTACCAAATACAGTAAAAGTGCTGTTTAAAACCTGCAATTAAGATGCTAAGAAAATATAGCACAGTAGTAGACAGGGTCGATCCACAGAGATGGTAATTTAATATAATTTCCAAATAATATGCTAATAAAACCAAACTATGACTAGTAGTCACCTTTGTGTCTCTTAAGAGACCTTAGAGTTGTCACTTAAATATAGCAAAATAATAATTAAACTAATAATTCAATAAAAGACTTAAACATATATCAATTAATGGGAGAAAATTCTGGTAGTATGTAAATCCACCTTAATCTCATGCATGCAATCATAAACCTCTTAACTTGTCTAATTACTTATGCCGTTTCAGTTATAGTATTACCGCGAGTCCCCGCAAATAATCCCAATTCTCCCATAGATTCTCGATAATCCCCCGCGAGTTCCCGCAAAGGAATTATTCTCTAACAACGTTAACTAACAGACCGCGAGTCCCCGCAAACCTTATTAATTAACAAATAGAAGCATTAAGAACTAGAAGAACCCGAAACTAATAATTCCTACTGACGATGCATTAGAAATTATTACCCAATTAATTCTGTACTACTCGGCCGGTAGTTGTGCCACTCACTGACTCTACCAGATTAAACTAAGTTGATCAGGCTTAATAGAATCTTAGTAATTAGATATATAAACACAGGCAATTTAGAAACATAATTCATTAGACCTTAGATTAATTCCTGGGTTTCATACATGCATGGATTATGTCTTCTTATATAATACCAGAACTAATAAATTAGCTACTCATGATAAAACACGAAAAACACATAAATATAAAAGAAGACATTAAAAGAGAAAAGAGAATACTGTACTGGAATTTAAGAATTCGCGATTTGACAACCGCCGGTTTGGCGAAACGGTAGACTGGCCGTCGGGAAAATCCAAAGTTACGATTGAAACAGAGCAAAACAGAACAGAACATGGAAAAACAGAGAAAAACTATACTAAAACGAAACTGTATCTTGCGTGAGAATTACTTGTAAACTAAGAAACTATTCTCTATAAAACTTGTCTAGAAACCTTCTATCTAAAAACTTGTGTCTAAAAGTGCAGGAATAATCCCATATATATAGGGATACAAATCAGCAATTAATCAATCTCCTAATGGAATAAGGAAACCTTCTTCTACTTAGAAAGATATTTAATTAAGCACATGGAGTTTCTTCAAATTTTGTAACTCCCAACTTCTTTTTTTAATTCCTTCTTGAATTGGTAATTGCCTAAAAAAACTCTTTGCTTCTTCCTTAATCAAGCACGCACATATCACATCTTCCTTGCATGCGATTGGTCATCCTTGGATTGGATTCTAATTGGATTTTTGGATGACAGCCCACTATGGACTCCAATTGGAATCCAATTGGATTGGATTTTTTTATTCCAATTGAAATTAATTTTCCACGCATCTAGGTCCTTCTTTGCTTTGGATTTCTTTTGCTTTTTCTTAAAATTGTGCACAGCTTCCTTGTGGGTTTTCTCCTCTTTTAGCCCACAAATAGTGTGGGGTTTTCAGGCTTAACTCATCCACTCCAATTCTTTCACTTTTTGCACATTCTTTTCTTCTTAAGCCCAATCTCCAAAACTGTAAATAAACATTAAAATTTTGGGCAAAAATCCGTGAGAACTGCCATAACAAGTGCTGAAATAATACACCTAAAAGGTACAGATCAGCCTCTAAACCTCAACTTTGGTTGTCCTTGCTAATAACACCGTGTCAATCCAAGGCTCAGCTAAGATTGGGGAAAAATACATTAACAGTAAGTCATTAAAAAATTTAACTACTCCCTCTCCCTTGGTTTAAGATTACAAGTTAGTACTAAAGATTCATAGCTTCAAAATTAAGTTTTGAATTTTTTTTATTATTAAGGAATGCGTGTTTTATCAACTCAAATGAGTAATAAAAGTTTTAAAGAACATAAGTAAATAAAATGAAGTGGTATAAAAGTTTAGTTGTTATAGTATAGATAAATAAAGGAACTTTAGAAAATATAGTAAAAAGATGAACTAGGGAGAAGAGACGTATTAATCCCAATAAAGGTCATAGTAGTACATGGTTCACAATTCTAAAAAATAGTCAGTGCAATTTTTTCCCTATAACAATCTTGTTTGATGGTCGATACATTATTACGTCCATCAAGGAATAAAAGGCAAAATGGTCCACAATTAATGTCATCTGTTTGCTTGAAATGCATATCTTTTGACACAAGCTTTGGTCCTAAAGGATCCTAAAGGAGATAAACATGTTTCAATACTAGGAATTTTAAAATACTCTGCCTTATACAACAAGTATGACAACATGGTAAGTTTTCTCTCTCTCTCTCTCTCTCTCTCCCCTTTTGGTTGTCTGTGTGCCAAAATCATATATATATATATATATATATATATAGTTCACCCTTCAAATCAATATTGCATGTAATTTAGTGTTGAACAATGTTGTAAACCAACAATACCTGAAAAACCATTGATAATTATCAAAATCATTATAAAGTCAGTCTATTTAGTTAAGAAGGAAATTTTATTGTTTAACATACTTTTAAAATCAACACTGCATCCCAACTAGGTTGTTTGCCTCAAACATAGTTCAATGAGTGACATGAAAATTCATAATCTCAAAGCATCCATTTTAATTATCTGAAGTAGTTGTCCAGCTATTCCAAACGTGAACATGTACATATAATTATTCAGTTAAATGATTCACTGTACCTATACTTCCAATTTGAAATAAAGTTTGGTGTAGAAAAACAAATTAAATCACAACTTACAAATGCAGAGGAGTCCATAAGGGTATAAGTTTAAATATCCCATTCCTAGAGCTCTTCCCCAACGCGCAGATGTAAGTATCAATGCACTGTTTGCAAAAAAAAGAAGTAAATTAACTCTAGTTCTAATTAACATCTATGAATTTAACTATTAATAGCTAAAACAAACCATATTATCAAAGTCTTTCTTCGGATCTTAAAGATATTTAAGAATTTGCCTTGGATCCTGACAATGACTTTGCAACTAATCTTATACTAAGTTAAACACATGATAACAAACACATAAAATTTTTTTGTAGATCTTCATTATTTTTATCTTCATCGGCTTAGCACAAGGTAAGTTGCTTATCAAAAAAGCTTACTTTTTATATCCATAAAATAAAAGGTTAAATTTCATTTATCACAGAAAAAGCAAAGCAAAGTAATTTTGATGTGCAAAAATTGCTGCTCTAAAATTTTTTATGTGCAAAAAAATACTATTATGTGCAAAAATTACTATTATTAAATTTTTATGTGCAAAAATCACTGGTAAAAATTTTACTTGCAAAAATTATTGCTATATTATAATATAAGAAGAGTAATTTTGATTTTCATCAATTACATCCACTTGAGAATATGACCACAATTCTATATCCTCCCGCAAAATCAAGAGAAAAAAAGAAAGTATTCATTGGTAAACTAGTTGAAACAAAATACTAATAATAATAATAATAATTATTATTATTATGAGAGAATCAAACTTTGCAAGGTTAAGCTTAAAAAAAAAAAAAAAAAAGACTTTGAAACTTGTAACGTTAACTCTATCCATTTTATCTCTCAATTTTTTTATATATTAATCTTGTCCAATATTTGACTAGTGATGTTATTAAATGTGGGCCTAATCTAGAATTTATACGTGAAGCTCTAAATTTTTTTATATGCAATAAATAATTGTTTTATAACTTTTATGTGCAAAAATTATTGCTATATTTTAACATATTAATATAAAACCAAGCCACTAAATTTGTTTGGTTTTGAGTTGATAAAATGAAATAAAAAAACACATTGTTGCCCCGATCCAATTATCTACTCTTAAGTTTCTTAAGTGACAAAAATAATGAAGTGTACAATAATTGACTGCATAAACAAAAGGGTTCAGGTTTGAAGAAGCCTATCCTTTTAGATATTAATCCATAGATTGATTCCAACTTAATCCGAACAGCATTAATTGGAATTAAACTCATTGCACATACCTTTCATCAAAGCATCAACAATAGGATTCTTCTCATCCTTCAATTGTTTATCAGTCTAATTTAGTTACTTTTGAAAAGAATAAAAGAAAAGATGTAATTGTTACCATTGTATCATTGTTACACTTTCACTTTGGGTCACTACTACAAAATCCCCCTTAGGAGGCGGGTCCTAAGGGGGATTGGAGGCGGGTGCTGCCAGCTGCGGGCGCCTCCATTTGGAGGAGCCCGCACCCGCCTCAATAAATTAGGGCATTGGAGGCGGGTGCAAGGTGCACCCGCCTCCAATGCTCTATAATTGGAGGCGGGTGCACCTTGCACCCGCCTCCAATGCTCCACTATTGGAGGCGGGTGCATGTTGCACCCGCCTCCATTATGTATTATTCGAGGCGGGTGCAATTTTGCACCCGCCTCCAATAGTCCCTCGTAAAAAAATTTAATTTCTTTTTCTTCTACTTTATGGCTTTCGTAGGAATCGAACTCGCGCCTAGAGTTTCACTTAACTCTTGCACATTAAATTTACCACTACGCTGCATATACTTATGTATTTAATATGAAAATCGAAATTATATATTTCTTGTAAAACTTGTGATTTTTATTATCTATTAATTTTTCGCTTCGTTAGAATCTCGATAAATTTTCAAAATTATTTTTAACAGTCCAAAATAAAAACAATTTTTGATCTAGTATTGAAAAATTAAAAAAATCATTTTCTTATTTTGAAATTGGAGGCGGGTGAAGGTATCACCCGCCTCCAATTAGCAATTAATTGGAGGCGGGTGATGCCTTCACCGCCTCCAGTAAGCTGCTAGCTTACTGGAGGCGGGTGAAGGAATCACCCGCCTCTAATTAGCAATTAATTAGAGGCGGGTGATTCCTTCACCCGCCTCCAGTAAGCTAGCAGCTTAGTGAAGGCATCACCCGCCTCCAATTAATTGCTAATTAGAGGCGGTGATACCTTCACCCGCCTCCAAATTTTTTTAGCCACCTTTGGAGGCGGGTATTTGTACACCCGCCTCCAAAGGGGCGCCTCCTTTAAGCATTTCTGTAATAGTGGGTCTAGTTCAACTATAGGCTCCTGACCTTCCAAATATCGATTTTGTTTTATATAGTCTTGCACATTTACAGCAGCAGCCAAACCACTCAAATATCTCTCCAGTTCACCATTTGAACCTGTTATTTAACCTTATTTGGCATGCATGAGTGTGATAATAAAATGATACTAAAAGCTCTAATTTCATAACATGCTAATTGAGTTAGGTTGGCTCATAACTTACTTAAGATATCATCACTATGGTTTGCCTAAATATGATATACGATATATCGATGTATGTTCCTAAACAATGAAACATAACTACAAATTGAGATTATGATAAATTATAATATAACACTATTAGAAGGAGTCATCCCCCAAATGAATAAACACCAAAAAGAAAGTTCAAATTTATTGGATTGAGTAATGTTATGTAAGGTGAATCATCGACTAACAAGGTATTGGTTGCATTATATTCTCCAACTTTCCACGAAAGACTTTTTGTGTCATTCCGCCACAAATTTTCTAGCTCCTTGGAAAATATTGGTTTATCATTTTCCTCAAATTCCTTAGGTGCTGGCAACAATGACCTTGATCTTGCATGTATAGCATCATATGTTAATTTGATGTACATATATAATCCAATATTGAGGCCATAAATACATGCCAACTAAGCGATTGAATAAATTATTGTTCTATAACTTTTATGTGCAGAAATTAGTGTTATATTTTAACATATTAATATAACCTTGGCAACCAAAATTATTAAGCCTTGAGTTGATAAAAAAAAAAAAAAGGAAATAAGAAAAAAACATAGTATTGATCCATCCATTTCAAACAAAAATAAATAAGAGATTTAATCTAAAACTTTTATGAGAAAAAAATTATTGCTCTAAAATTTTTTATGAGCAAAAGTTACTATTCTTAAATTTTTATGTGCAAAAATTACTGCTATGAAAATTTTATGCGCAAAAATTATTGCTATATTACAATATAAAAAGAGTAGTTTTGCTCAATAGTACTTCATTAGTTACATCCACTCAAGAATATGACCACAATTCCATATCCTTCCACAAAATTAAGAGAAAAAAGAATTTATTCATTGGTAAACTAGTTGAAAAAAAAGGAACAATTATGAGAGAATCAAAATTTTCAGGGTTAAATTTTAAACAAAAATCACAAAAAAGAAAGACTTTGAAAACTATAACATTAACTCTATTCATTTTATCTCTCGATTTCTTTTGATATTAATCTTTGACTAGTGATGTTATTAAATGCGGACCTTAATCTAAAACTTTTACGTGCAAAAATTACTGCTCTAAATTTTTATATGCAAAAAAATATTAACCCATAACTTTTATGTGCGAAAATTACTGCTATATTTAACATATATAAAACTAGATCACCAAAATTATTGGGTCTTGAGCTCATAGAAAGAAAAAAAGAAGGGAAAAAAAAGAAGAGAAAAGACACAGTCTTGTCCCAATCCATTTCAAGTAAAATTACATATGAATTTTAATCTATAACTTTTATGATAAAATATTACTGCTCTAAAGTATTTTAGGTCCAAAAATTATTGTTCTTAAATTTTTTGTGTGAAAATTACTCTTATAAAATATTTATGGTAAAAAATTATTATTTTGAAAATTTTATGTGCAAAAATTAATTTTTTAAAAATTTATGGGCAAAAATACTATTATAAAATATTTATGTTCAAAACTTATTATTTTGAAATTTTTATGAGTAAAAATTATGGTGGTAAACTAGTTGAAAAAACAACAAAGATTAACAATTATAAGAGAATCAAACCTTGAAAGATTTTCCTTTTTTTTTTTCCCCTCAAAGAAAGACTTTGCAAGCTTTAACATTAACTCTGTTCATTTTATCTCTCGATTTTTTTAACTCTTAATCTTGTCCCATTTTTGGCTTGGCAAAATGATTTTGAGCTTAGGGTACATCAAAATGATCAATAAAAATATTTTAAAAGTGGGCCAAAGAAAACAAGCTCTTAATAAAAATAAGTTAGCCTAATAATATCCTAAACCAAAATATAACAAGATAAGAACAATTACCATTAAATTTAGTACATGTAGTAGGACGCCTCGTCCTGGAAAGTTCTTACTACCTTGGGTCATCATATACTTCAAGTTTGAATGCGTACGAGACAACATGGCTTAGCCCCGTACAATGTTATTAAATTTCGTTGTGTCCCTTAATAATCAGATACATTTAGTTGGTACTACATTATTTGGCAGTCCATGAATAACTATGGTACCTATTATCAACATATAATATGCCCTGACATATTTTGACAAGTTATATCATCAGGAACTATATGCAAACTTTCTAATTGGTTTAGCTCAATATTGATAGGGCTAGATGGAGAAAAACCTAGTAAAAGTGATCAATTTAAATATAAGACAATGGAACTTTCAATGACGGGCACACCATCAAAGGGAAGTCCCGTTAAAAAGAAAATATCTGCAAGTCCTAAATATATCCTTTTTTTTCTTATAATAAAAAGATCAAAATCATCAACATCATAAGAGTTTATAAGATAACAAATTAAACCTACATGTAATTGAAATTTGGTTATGTAATTAACAAAATGGTGAAGGCGGTTGTCCCACACTAATTCCTCCACCCAATCACTTAAATTTCATTCCGGATCTTCAAAATTCCTTCTACTAAATTGATAAGAGAAATCACTTGCACAACAACTGAAAATAAAAGGAAGAAATCAGTATCTATTACTGATGAGGGCATCCCAAGTCCATCGACAAGTCCACAGACAATTGAGTCCAGAGAAGCTGAGGAGGTTCGGGTTCTACACCGAGGCCCAACAATGCTTCAGGATCCAAGTCCATATCAAAGGGATCCACTTGTAGATATCATTGGGCCAATGACCAGAAGCAGAGCAAAGAAGGTTCAAGAGACTCTCAACAACCTTGTACATGTTTGCCGACAGGATGCTCAATTGATAGTAGAAGCCAACGCCTTGGAGAACAAAGCCGGAAAGGTTCAAATTGCAACTCTCCTTACAATTCTTGAAGAAGAGGCGCAATTCCCCATTCCACAATGAAGAGAAGGCTGTTTCTTGAAGTTCTTGAAGACGCCGGAAGGTTCTTGGACTTTAAAGAGACATTTCTTGAAGTTCTTGATTTTCTTGAAAATCTTGAATTTCATATTTTGCAGAATCTTGAAGAATCTTGAAAATCTTGATTCCGAAATGATTCCGGGAGGTTCCAGAAGATTCCGGAAGCTCCCTACACCATTCCATCATGCGCCATCACCAATTGGGCCGACCCAATCCATGGAGTCCATTCCACATCATCCATTCAGCCAGCCCACCAAAGAAGCCCACACGCAAGGCCTAGTCCATTAGGGTACGAATCCGGAGGATTACCTAGACTGGGAGATGAAGATGGAGCGCATCTTCGAGCTTCATGCGATCCCAGAACACAAGAAGGTCCCACTCGTGGTGGTACATTTCACGGACTATGCCCTGGTCTGGTGGAATCAAGAGATGGACCAGCGAAGAAATACGCGTCCCATGCGGGCCCGTGCTCCGCCTCTAACTTGGTATGATTTGACGACGTCCATGCGTAGAACTTTTGTTCCTGATTATTACTTTAGAGAATTGTATAGGAAATTACATACTCTTGTACAAGGATCCTTATCTGTAGACGCATATTATAGAAAGTTAGAGATGGCCAAAATTAGGGCAAATGTACAGGAAGATGAGGCTGCTTCGATGGCTCGTTTTCTTAATGGCCTAAACAGGGGTATAGCTTTAGCCGTTGAACTTCAGAATGCAACAACTTTGACGGACATGTTGCACAAAGCTCGGGTCATGGAGGAATACCTGAAGACAGTTCCAGCTGTCCGGACGCCTACCAGCGCCCCACCGGCTTGGAGCAAGAATCCGGTTTACTCGCCACCCGCTAAGAAGCCGTTTACGTCAGAACGGAAGGCTATAGTCCCCGTCACCACCCCGTCTTCATCCCAATCCAGAACGCCATCAACACCTCGGCAATCCATTAGCAATGTCACTTGCCACAAATGCTTAGGCCGTGGCCACTACATGCGCGATTGTCCTAACATCCGGAAGGTCTTATTGGGGCAAGATGGTGAGTACATTTCCAAAGAGGATGAAGAAGATCAAACTGGTGACCCCTTGTCAGAGTTACCTGACAGCCCTACGTCTGCACCGGTGGAGTTCATCGAAGAATATCCTAATCAGAACTTGGTTACTCGCACCTTGACTACAGCTGCTGTCCAAGATACGTCTCAACGGACAAACATCTTCCACGCCAGGACTAAGGTCAACGGGAAGTTGTGTGTTCTGATCATTGATGGAGGGAGTTGTACAAATGTGGCCAGCAAATATATGGTCGAACAACTGAAGCTCCCCATACTCAATTATCCACGTCCTTATCGGCTTCAATGGCTCGACAGCTCAGATGGCTACAGAGTCACCAAGCAGGTAAGCGTACCATATGCTATCGGGAAGTTCGAATCCACTATTTTATGTGATGGTCTGCCAATGGAGGCTTGTCACATTCTGCTTGGACGCCCATGGCTCTTCGACTTGAAGGCAACACATGATGGAGTCGCCAACACTTACTTGGTCTGCCAGGAGGGCAAGATCCACACGTTCCTACCTATGCCACCTAATGAAGTGCGTTCAGAAGCAATCAGAATGAAGGACGCCCTCACCAAATGGGAAGCTGGAAAGCGCCTAGATAAGGGGAAAGGGAAAGAACTTGTAATGGGTAGTAAGGCGAACTCTGATAAGCCTACTCAGGAAGAAGTTAGAAGTAGCTTTTTCGCTACAGTGGGGGAGATAGGACAGGTGTTAAGTAACAAAGGTTGTATACTAGTTTTAGTATGTAAAGATACTTGTGCTAACCCTGAAGATATCCCTCGGGATATTCCTTTAGAAGTTGATTGTTTGTTACAGGAATACAACGATGTCTTTCCAGGAGAGCTGCAGCAGGGATTGCCGCCTCTGCGTGGGATTGAACATCAAATCGACTTCATACCTGGCGCATCTATTCCAAATCGACCTGCCTACAAAGCGAATCCAGAGGAAACAAAGGAATTGCAGAAGCTGATCGACAAGCTTTTGGCTAACGGTCAGGTAAGGGAATCACTTAGTCCTTGTGCTGTACCTGTAATTCTTGTCCCTAAGAAAAATGGTACATGGAGAATGTGTGTTGATTGTAGAGCTGTTAATAAGATAACAATCAAGTATAGGCATCCTATCCCTAGGCTTGATGACATGTTAGAGGACTTGTATGGCTCAACAATTTACACTAAAATAGATCTTACACAGGGCTATCATCAAATTCGCATGAGGGAGGGGGATGAATGGAAAACTGCTTTTAAAACTAAGTTTGGTTTGTATGAGTGGTTAGTAATGCCCTTCGGCCTAACAAATGCACCTAGTACTTTTATGCGATTAATGAATCATGTGCTTAGAAAGTTCATAGGGAAATTTGTTGTGGTTTATTTTGATGATATCTTGATCTATTCTAGAGACATGAAATCGCATGTAGAACATATTCGCTTGATATTAATTGAATTACGTGCTAATAAATTGTATGCCAATGTGAAGAAATGTACTTTCTGTGTTGAGGAAGTTGTGTTTCTCGGTTTTGTGGTCTCTAAAGCTGGTGTCAAAGTTGACGACGCCAAGGTGAAAGCCATTAGGGAGTGGCCTACACCAACCTTGGCCGCACAGGTAAGGTCTTTCCACGGATTGGCTAGATTTTACCGACGGTTTGTGAAGGACTTTTCCACCAAAGCAGTACCTCTGAACGATTTGTGCAAGAAGAATGTTCCATTCGTGTGGGGGCAAGCACAGGAAAACGCCTTTACGGTTCTTAAGCATGATCTCACTCATGCACCTGTTTTAGCATTACCTGATTTTGATAAAGTCTTTGAACTAATGTGTGATGCATCAGGTATAGGAATTGGCGTAGTTTTAATGCAGGAAGGCAAGCCAATCGCCTATTTTAGTGAGAAGTTAAAGGGAGCTGCCTTAAATTATCCAACTTACGATAAGGAGCTCTATGCAATGGTCCGTGCTTTCGAGACTTGGTCACATTATTTAATGGCCAAGGAATTTGTTGTTCACAGTGATCACGAGTCCCTTAAACACTTAAAGGGACAGAGTAAGTTAAATAGACGTCATGCTAAATGGGTTAATTTTATTGAAACTTTTCCTTACATTATTAAATATAAGAAAGGGAAATATAATTTGGTTGCTAACGCTCTATCTCGCAGGTATGAAATTCTGGCTATTTTAGATCATTCTTTGCTAGGATTTGCATATCTAAAGGATTTGTGTGCTTCTGATATTGATTTTGCTACTTTATATAAAGCATGTGAATCTGGTGCATTCCATAAGTACTATAGACATGATGGTTTCTTGTTTAGGGAACATAGGTTATGCATCCCTCGTAGTTCTACTAGAGAATTACTGGTTCGTGAAGCTCACAATGGGGGACTTATGGGTCATTTTGGTGTACATAAAACACTTGATGTGTTACAGGAACATTGTTATTGGCCTCATATGCGAAAAGATGTACAGCATGTTTGCACGCGTTGTATTAATTGTTTAAAAGCTAAATCTACATCTAAACCTCATGAACTTTACACGCCTTTACCTATTCCTTCTTTACCTTGGACTGACATTTCTATGGATTTTATTCTAGGTCTCCCAAGGACGCAAAGAGGTAATGACTCCTTATTTGTCGTAGTCGATCGTTTTTCTAAGATGGCTCACTTTATTCCTTGCAGGAAATCAGATGATGCCAAACATGTTGCGGACTTGTTCTTTCAGGGAATAGTTCGGCTGCATGGTATTCCGCGCACTATTGTTTCTGACCGCGACGTCAAATTTCTGAGTTACTTTTGGAAGACTTTGTGGTCACGCCTCGGCACAAAACTACTGTTTTCGACTACAAGTCATCCCCAGACGGATGGTCAGACGGAAGTCACCAACCGCACCGTTGGCAATCTACTTCGGGCTTTAATACAGAAGAATCTCAAACGTTGGGAAGAAATCTTACCGGTTGCAGAGTTTGCCTACAACCGCACCAAGCACTCCTCAACAGGATTATGTCCATTCGAAGTTGCCTACGGCTTCATTCCTTTGACGGTTATGAATCTCATCCCTTTGCCGCTAAAGGAACAGGTTAATCTCGACGGCGCCCAGAAGGCTGAAACCGTCAAACGCCTGCATGCCAAGGTTCGGGCCAACCTTGAGAAAAATTACGCCAGAGCCGCCGCCCATGCAAACCAACAGCGCAAGGCTGTGAACTTCGAACCAGGCGACTGGGTTTGGGTTCACATGAGGAAGGAACGATTCCCTGCTGCGAGGAGGACGAAACTCCATCCCCGGGGCGATGGGCCTTTTCAAATCATGTCCAAGATGGGGCCTAATGCTTACAAGCTTGATTTACCAGGTGAGTATGGTGTTAGTACTTCATTTAATGTTGCTGAATTGTCTCCGTTTACTTATGAACAGGATGAAGATTTGAGGTCAAATCCTTTTCAACCGGGAGGGGATGATGAGGGCATCCCAAGTCCATCGACAAGTCCACAGACAAGTGAGTCCAGAGAAGCTGAGGAGGTTCGGGTTCTACACCGAGGCCCAACAATGCTTCAGGATCCAAGTCCATATCAAAGGGATCCACTTGTAGATATCATTGGGCCAATGACCAGAAGCAGAGCAAAGAAGGTTCAAGAGACTCTCAACAACCTTGTACATGTTTGCCGACAGGATGCTCAATTGATAGTAGAAGCCAACGCCTTGGAGAACAAAGCCGGAAAGGTTCAAATTGCAACTCTCCTTACAATTCTTGAAGAAGAGGCGCAATTCCCCATTCCACAATGAAGAGAAGGCTGTTTCTTGAAGTTCTTGAAGACGCCGGAAGGTTCTTGGACTTTAAAGAGACATTTCTTGAAGTTCTTGATTTTCTTGAAAATCTTGAATTTCATATTTTGCAGAATCTTGAAGAATCTTGAAAATCTTGATTACGAAATGATTCCGGGAGGTTCCAGAAGATTCTGGAAGCTCCCTACACCATTCCATTATGCGCCATCACCAATTGGGCCGACCCAATCCATGGAGTCCATTCCACATCATCCATTCAGCCAGCCCACCAAAGAAGCCCACACGCAAGGCCTAGTCCATTAGGGTTGCAAAATTAAGGGTTAGGGTTTGGGGGAAAATAAGAGTTTGTGCATGTTCCCTATTTTGCCCTTAGTTTATTAATTTCCAAAAAGGATCCCTTCTTGATCTCCTTTTTGGAGTAGGATTTTTATTCCTTTTCCTTCTTGTTTTTAACTTGTAATTTTGGCTGCCACTAAGATTAAAGGTGACCGAATTTTCCTTTTCTTTTACCATTACCCACTTATTTCAGGTTTTGGTATTGTAAAGGAAAGCAATCTGTTGATTGGTTTCCAATTCTTATTCTTTTCCTACTTCTTTTAGGTAGAATTTTCGGCTGCTCTTTGCCTTATAAATAGGCAGCCGAAACTCCATAATAAAAGAAGTATTCAGATCTTAAAACTATTAGTTTGATTACTCTCCCTTTATTGCTTTATGTATTTTGCATGTTGTAATTTATATATTGCATGAAACTTAGCTTAATTAGGTTATTTGCTCTACCTAATTAAAATCGCATGTTTCAACTCTTTCTTACTTGGTTCGAATTCTTAAGTAAATTAGCTTAGGTTAGTTTATTTTTGTTATCTGGATTTCGGGTAAGTAAAGAGACTATACGAGCTACCCCACTTAATCAGACTTTCCTTGGCAAATTCATCCGCATGTGTACCTTGGTCCACATCAATTCACTACAAGAAAAGTGACCTATTGTGACATGGAAAATGTGTCGCTAAAAGTCGATTTAGTGTCGCAAATACTAATTTGCGACATATTTTGCGTCTCTTGTTATTGAGTCGCAAAAGGTGGTGTAGGAAATTTGTGGCACTTTTTTCTCACTTGTGCCGCAAATGTATGGCACTTTCTGCATCACTAAATTAATTGTCACTTAAAATTCGCGACACATTATGCGTCAGTTGTCTTAGTGACGCATCCTAATTTACGACACTGATTTGGGTCATTAAAAGGAATGTTGCAAGATTATTTGCAACAAATGTGGCGTCACATTTAAAACGTCGAAGGGTATTCGCGACATGTAAATTGTGTCGTTAAAAGTCAATTTAGTGTCTCAAATGCGTCTCTTGTTATTGAGTTGCAAAAGGTGGTGTAGTAAATTTGTGGTGCTTTTTTCCACTTGTGCCGCAAATGTATGGCACTTTTGCATCACTATATTAATTGTCGCTTAAAATTCGCGACACATACGCGTCATTTGTCTTAGTAACGCATACTAATTTACGACATTGATTTGTGTCATTAAAATGAATGTTGCAAGATTATTTGCGACAAATGTGGCGTCACATTTAAAGCGTCAAAGGGTATTCGCGACATGTAAATTGTGTCGCTAAAAGTTGATTTAGTGTCGCAAATATTAATTTGCAACACATTATGCATCTCTTTTTATTGAGTCGTAAAAGATGGTGAAGCAAATTTGTGGCGCTTTTTTTCACTTGTGCCGTAAATGTATGTCACTTTTGCATCACTAAATTAATTATCGCTTAAAATTCGCGACTCATTATGTGTCATTTGTCTTTTTGTGGCATTTTTTTACTAGTTGTGCTACAGAAAATACGACACATTTTGCATCACTTAATTATTGTGGCATAAATCTTGCGGCACATTACACGTCATTAGTTTCAATGACGCATTATTTGTAACACTAATTTCTGTCATCACGTTTAATGTCAATTTATTTGCTACACATGTGGCGTTATTATTTGAACTGTATTAATGTTATTTTCCAACATAATATCGCGTCCGTAAAATTTGTCATATAATAATTGGCGATACAATTTACGTCATTAAATTTTTTGTTGCATAAATTTTGTGCAACACAAATGCGTTAATTGCGTAATGTCGCATTTTTCTTGACATTTATTTTATGTCACACACACACACATATATACTAGGTCTCTCTTGCCCTTGCTAAGCCGGGGCGGCTCCTATACAAAATGTTTAACAGCTATTTATTTATAAAAAAAGGAAATATATAAAAGATCATATGATTATACTCTATACAGAATGGAAAAAAGATGAATTTATAGACAAATTAATCAGGGCAACTACACAGCTGCATGTTTACATAATTTATATGGAAATAGGAATACTTTCATCCCTCTATATAGATTGGCATACTATGCACAATGATAATTTTTCAGCCTTCAGATTCATCACTATGTAACAAACTATTAAACCTCATCAGACAAACTTTTATAAACAAAAAAACACTTGAAATTGAAAAACTTCCAGGATAGAATTTGTACGTGGGCTTTTGCAAGCTTTTAGCATTCCAGTATGAGTCATGCATTCTAACAACTCCATACTTTGTGTACATCTGTAAAATACAACTAACACCAAAAAGGGAAAAAAAAAATTTCAATCAATAATGTCATCACAGAATATAAATATGAAGTATAAAAGTAATGGAAAATCTGATGGTGCATTCTGCAGGGTCTCATTTGAATATTCAACCACAAAAAGTAACAAACGCATAACCAAAAAAAACAAAGGCATGAGTAAATTCAAGTGTGTAACTACAAAACAATCCAACAGATATCTCTGAATGTCATTTCTCAGGATCTAAAACACCAACAATGTAAGCCTATCATAGATTTCTAAAGAACAGATCAATAAATATAAATCTGTGATGGGAACCAAACACAATTGTTAATGAGTATAAAGCTGAATCAAATTTGCATAATGAAATTTATGAGAAGGGTAAATTAAATGATCCTTCTTCAACTATTGAGAAGTGAAAATAGAAAAACAATCATAATTTTAACAATAGACAATAGACAATCATAATTTCTCTTCATCTTCCCCAATAGACAATGGTGATTTTATCTCAAGTGATGCTGAAGGAGTTAATTTTTTATCCGGTGATATCATATTATGGATATTGGCATATAATAGATCTAGACCATCATCACAATCACCAGGTGTCCATGTTTGGATATCTTGAAGAGACAGACAAACCATTCTCAACCTAAAATAATAAGAAAAGACAAGCAATGATTCAGTAAAATCCGTTCAAATTGTCAAGCCTTGTAAAATAGTACTGTATAATCTTTATCAAAATTAGGCATATTTTCTTTTCAACTTCTTCTGCTGGTTCTGGAATATCGAATGTAGGCACATAAGAATTGTTCATACCATCGTCACATGTCAAGAGTGTTGACCCCATGTTACCATTTCTTTCACCAAGTTCCCAGACAGGTGCTTAATTAAGCAATAGTTAAGCTGGCTCACCTCTCCACCACCAGCCTTATGTATTTCTAGTCCAAGCAATTACAGCCAATAAGATCAAGCAATCTCCAAAACATAAATATCAAAAGGTACCAGAATCCCATTTTTAACTATAATGAATTTATGTTCAATGCATGTTCCCATGTGGTTCAAATTTTCCAATTCAAAGTGGTATTCACAGGCCACGACTAACCATTGAGTTAATTAATTTTTTCAAAACAATAAAAAAGTTGAAAGATTAGTTCTACGGCTCAAAATATACTATTCTCATCAGACCGTTGAACAAAAGAAACGACAACTTTTTATAACAAAATCTAAAGGAATATCTAAAGGAAGGTAATTAACTAACAGAAGTAATATATCAAAATCATCCCAGAAAAAAACCTAAAAGAAAGCAAAACTTCACAATATTATAATAAGAAGCAATTGATTACAAGAGGTCAACTTTATTCAGAAAATTTTTAATTTCATAGAAAACCATGGGTTTTAATTTCACTATACAACAGAGACATAATTAGAATTTGTCATGATAACCAAATTTTGTTCCAATCCACTTATTCAGCTAATCAAAATTAATACATGAATATGAAACAGAAATTAAGCTAGCCTCATTCCAAACCTGTTTTTCTTTTGACCCGCCACATTAATTAACTACACTAAAACCTGGACCAAACCACAAAATTGGATACAAAAATTTACAGCTATCGAGTTGATCACCAGAGAAACACTCCAAATTTTGGAAAGTTATGAAATTTAAACTAAAACCTGCGGGAAATTATTACGAGATGTAATTAGTGACTGTATTAGGAATGCTAAAAAAAGAAAAATTGCACACCGAATCCACAATATAGTACCGAGGTTTATAGCCGCAATCGAAATTCATACATGGTGAAATGCTATATCGATCGATGATAAAAAGGTAGCCAATAACCATATGAATGAGTTCATCTCGATTTCAAGTGAATTACCAGTTTACACTACTTCCAATTTTAGTCGAAACAGAAAGGTGAAGTCAGCGATACCGTGGCTGAAGGTGGCGGACGATTACCTGGAAAAGTGGGTTCGATTTTCCAGTGCTCACCCCTTCCCCACGACCTTCTCTATGCTGTACCGCACTTCCCGTTTTCTGCGCACCGAGGCTGCCAATTTGTTCGGATATGTGGAGTCCCCAGTTTTTCCAAAATCCTTAGGGTAAAATTCGGAGGAAACAAGAAGAAAGGGGGAGGCGTTAATGCAGAGGAATAACCAAGAGTAGATACCAGAGGGAGTATAGCGGCTGGCACACCTGATTCCAACTTTTTATCGGCAAAAATTTTCGACTGGATTGGAGAGAAAGCTCAGAAATGGCTTATCGGCGTTGGGGGTGGATTTTTGGCAGAGAAACGCGTTTTGGGATTTTTTGGGCTCAAACCTAGTTTCAGCCCCGGGTTTGAGTCAAGTAGTGCGAAACACGGGTCTGACCCTTTTGGGCTTGTTTTTGGTGTCAGATCCGAAAAACACTCAAACCTGTTCTTAGACATTACCTAAAGAACAGGCCCATAGTATTTAATATTTGCTTTGAAGTGTTTAAAGGAGTTGGAATCTCACAATTTTTTACTTACCTAAAATCTCCCATTTATAAGTAACATTAATTTTTTTGTATGAATGAGCTTTGCATAAATAACAAAAATTATGGGTTATTTAGCTATGCAATTGGTATCATCAAAACTCCTTATATTATCATCTATAACTATACATAACAGTACATTAAAATTTGATATATTTCTAAAATTAATCAAAAAAATTACAACATTAACATCTCCATACAAGACAAAAAAAAAAAAAAAAAATTAATAAGACATAAAAATATATATTTAGATTGTTAATAAACTCAAAGATTCATCAAACGATATGTATTGTTTAGATATTAAAGAAATTAATTTTTACCATCAAATTTGATGCAGCACTTTAGTTAAAAACATGTGTATTTATAACAAATAAAATAATAATATTTTATTTAATATTATTACTATTATCCAATATTATTAAGTGTTGATGCTATAACTATGAAGGAACAAAAAAAATGAGATAAATAGAAAATGGTCCATCATTTATTGACAAATGAGCATTTTACATCTCAAAATTTTTATTTAAAAAACAATTTTTTGTTATTCGTTTTTATAAAAATCATCATTTGAGTCTCACACGGTTATAAAAGTGGTCTATCCATTTTAAATACTAAGAATGTCCCCCATATTTCAGCAAATGGATTTTTCTATCCTTCAAATAGAAATACAAATATTTGTAGTCTCTCGTATTATTTTCAAAAGTGATAATTTTAGCTAATCATAGAAAAATGTATTAAATTTTGCGACTGTATTTATATTTTTTATAAGTTCAAAATTACATCATATAATATTGAATTTTAATTGTGAATTGAATTTGGTGGATGATGCATATTGATTTCTCATATTTTACATATCACGAGATAACTTTTAGTATGAATTATTTTTCGCCCTTTAAACAATGTATGTTTCTTTAAAAATAGATTATTTATTTTTAAAATGTGAGCTACCAATTAAGAAAATAGTCCACCAATAAAGTATTTTAAAATTGTGGGCAACCAATTGAAAAGTATTATACCAATCGAAATGAGAGGTATTATTTTTTATTTTTCCAATACAATATTTAGAATTAGTGGTATAGTACCAAACCATGTAAATTTATGAAAGAATGTATTCCATTATTTCATTTTTTTAATTTTAAATTGAGAAACTAAAACACAATTTGTATATTAAACAATGTAACTATAGCATTTTGTGGAATGAAATTTTTTAATGGAAATAAGTATTTGTAATTATTGTTAAAGAAATAAGTAAAGGAAAATCAAAGCTTGTAAAGAAATAAATTAGTAAAGCATCAAAATTGTAAATATGATAACGAACATGGTGTATGTACATGGACGGTTGTGATGGTGGTAAATAGGAGGGCATTGTGACATGTGTTAGAAAACAAAATCATTATCAACATCTTGTTATTATCATTTTATGATCAATAATGAATAATTTTATTTTTAACGCATACCACGTATTTCATTATATACACTTTCATTTTTTCAATTATTTTCCTATACGCTGTAACATAATATAAAAACATATATGTGTGTGTGCATGCATATTTAATTATTTATAACATTATCTATTAGTATATATCATATTTATAAATAATTCATGATTAGTTAATATATTGGTATATGTCTTACAAAAATATAAGTAAATAGTATAGAAAATAATTAGTAAATAGTGTGTTTGCCCAACAAAAAAAAAAAAAAACTAGTAATAAATAGTGCGTGTTGACTTATACTTGTTATATATATCTATCTATAAGGTTAATAATCATATTTTTCATATTTTATAGTAAAACTTTGTTCATTAAAACTATTAATCAAAATTAAGTTTCATACTTTTATAATTTTAAATATATTGTATGTTATGTTTAAATTATTAACAAACTTTTGAAATTGCACATAGATTTCCAAGATATAAATTTGTGTTAAATATCTGCATAAAAATTGAAATGGACTTTTACATATTATATAAATAAAACTAAAAATTCAAATAGACATTATATTAAATTTTATTTATAAAATTTATAGAATATATTTATCTTTTTTTAATCAAAACGTGTAAGTTATAAGTTTGTTTTCTAATTTATAAAAGTAATATGTATCTATTAACTTTTTATAATAAAAAATCACCCGTCAAAAGGGGAAAAAAAAAAGGAAAATTTCTTTTCAAAAAAAAAAAATGGAGAAAGGGAAAATTTTGTAGACGAAAAGAAGAGGTGGAATGGCGGGGTAGGGAAAAATAAATGGCGGGTAACTCAAAATAAGACTGTGAAATCAAAACTCTCAATTCCCCTCTAAAACACATTAGGCAAATTGAAAACAACCCTCCCTTATTTCCACTACCATCGCCATTTTCTTCACCTGCCCTTCCCGGCTTGAAATCAGAGTAGATCAGAAGTTTTTTCCACTAGCATCCTGCTTCCTTGTGAGGTCCCCAGATTCAAACCCCCTACGAAGCAGATGGCGCGAAAAGAATCCATCGGCCGACCGTCCGTGTTAAAAAAGTTTCAATCTGGACTGCCGTCCCTGTTAAAAATGCAACCAGATCACTATTAATCTGCCATCGCCGTGAAGGCCAGAACCGGGATGAAAATTTTGCAGCCCCTCCATGGTCCTGCACAGTAAAACGCCTCTGTTGTTTTTTGGCCACCTCCTCGGTGGCTTTGTATCTGCCTTGGTGAAACATTAGGAGCCCCTTCAGCTGCCTGACTAGAACTCCTACAAGGCAACAAAATTGGTGGTTATTACGTCCAAAAAATGTGGAAATCAATGGTTTCGTCATGGGTATTTCCAGTTCCTATGCTCTGAACATTATAATTGTTTTTTTTTTTTCAGTGTGCGATTGGGAAGAATCGAATTTTGATGCATTTAGATTAGCACCGAAATGAGTTTGCATTTGTATCGTGCAATGATTGGTTTGGAAAATTTTGTGTTGTTGGATTCCATTTTAGATACTGGGAGTGCATTTTCATGCCCTATATAGTGTTTTGTCGGATTCCTTTGATGATTTAGGATTCCATTTTAAACATTGGGAGTTCATTTTCATGCCCTACATAGTGTTTTGTTACACAGGACATACAATTAAAATGTTTTCCTTTTAGCATTGTCATTCTTCAACGCATTTCTCCTTTTTTTCTTCAGTTTTCAGAGTTTGATGAAAGAAAGTTGAAGGATGCCATTGTTTGACCTGATCAGGAAGCTAAATGCATCACTTCTTGTTCTTTCTCGGACAAATCCTTCTATTGAAATTTTGATTATGGGTGCAAATGATGACTTTTAGTGGTACATCGATGCTTCATTGTTCTCCTATGAAATTTGCACAATTCATATTACATTCCTCTACTTCTAAATGTTAAGTTTGTTGATACTACTTGCATTTACATGAGACAGATAACATAGGTACCACATAAATCTAAAGACATATTTTTGACATCCAATTATGTTGGCCTTCTTTTATAAGCTGTTGTCATCCTATAATTGGCTCAGGTCCCTTCGAAGAAATGAGGCTGAGTGATTTATCATATAATTGGCTCCTTTAATAACATTGCGTGAAAGTGGTTTTAACTAAGGAATGTTTCTGAACTCTACCCAATTTCAAGAGAGAATTTGAGATAAAACTTGCATACTCTAGAAGACAGTAGAAATGTGTTATGCATTGCATTCTTGAATTTTGTTGCTAACAACTAATGCCTCAAATTTCTGTCTGTGAGTGAGCCATTAGTTTTGATGTTGAATCCTTGAATTTTCTTTTCTTTTCTTTTTTCACCATATCACTTGAGCTTCACTCAAACACCAACCATCTGTTGCCTCTCAGTCTCAGTTCAGGGGATCGACGGAGTTTTGGCGCTGCCGGAAGAATTTAAGGTCACTCCTATAGTTTGTCCGGTGACCAAGGCCGCACAGCCAACGAGAGGTATAATTATTCTTTAACCACTTTACCATTTAGGTATAATTCTTCTTATTTTTTTTAGGATTTTCTTTTTCCCATTGGTTGCTCATTGACTCACACACATTAATTGGTCCAAATGATCTTTATGAACTTTTCACACCAAATTAGTGATTATGTGAAACCAAAGAGGTTTCTAAATTGGTATATGGGGGTTCTTGTTGTTACTGGAATATTGATGATAAAGATTTCATAATACGTGATGTATGTGTGTGTGTGTGTGTGTGTGTGTGTGTATGGATATGTAAGCCTATATATATATATGCCTATACATGTGTATATGTATACGTGTGTGTATATATATATATATATATTATATCTGACATTGTATCTCGACAAATTATCTAAGTCCTGAATTACGAGTTACGACACTTACAGATGATGTCAGGGCATAATGCCATTTATCATTCCTCAATCCCAAGTATGCTTTGTATATACATTAGAGTGTAGAGTTATATTCTTAAAATCTGATACTTTATACTTGACTGTGATACTCTTTTGCAGGAGCATTTGGATTATGATGTGGTCAAAAGCTCAAACCCAGAACTCAAAAGGGCAACTGTGCGTATCATTATCTACAAACAGCATCGACAAACAATTCAGGTTAGAAATGTGTCTGTACTATTCTGTTAGGTTTCAGGCCAGCATTTCTTTCTTATTTTTTTGCTTTTTCATTCCACTAGATATTTAATGTTGTGCTGCCATGAGCATTCATTTTCTTAGATATGTGATTCGCCCCTTCTATTGGGTTCCTTCTTGTTGGGACTACAAGATGTAACATTCTTGACTTAAGGTTTCATTTTGTTTGGATGCAGTATATACACCCTCATGAGCGTGAAAAGCTCTCCCAGGTCGAGTTGCTTGTGGTTGACGAAGCAGCTGCTATTCCGTTGCCAGTTGTTAAATCTTTGCTTGGTCCTTACCTTGTTTTCCTTTCATCTACTGTGAATGGGTAGGGATAATTGAAGTCTTAACCTTTTGATGTCAAAATACTTCATAAAACTCTTTTTAAGAAGCTTTCTTGTTCTTCACATCTTAATTTTATAATTTCCTTTACTCATTGTGCTGAGTAGGTACTATTTTGTGGAGGTATTGGTAAAATCTCAAAGCCTCTGATGTGCAGTTTTTGTTTTTGGTTTACCATTATACAATCATTTCCAGGTATGAAGGTACTGGGCGCTCTCTATCATTGAAGCTACTGCAGCAACTGGAGGAGCAAAGTCAGATGTCTACTAAAAATGTTGATGGTGCTCTTTCAGGTACTTTTTGCACCCTAACTTCTGCTTCTGGCATTTCAAATTAGTTGAAAGTGAGTTAACTTCTACTTTGGGTGGTATTTGGCACTTCTCTGGAGGGGTTTAGGGATGATTGTTTAGTTTAGTGCAATTCTGCGCAACAATAGAACAGAAGTATGAAACAGTTATCAAGTCTGAGGAATACGATAGTTATTAAACAAAAAGTTTGACATGATTTAACAACTTCGGTTATGTGAAGAACAAGAAAGCTTCTTAAAAGAGCCATAAAATTCCTGTTACTGAAGAATGCTAAATGCCTGATATATTTGATGGTATTGACAGGAGTGGTATTCTTCAGTATTTTGTAGTTTATTAGCAAAAATGATTTCCTAAGCACCAACTTTCAAGTCCTTCTAGAGTAGTTTCTGTCCCTTGGCTATCAATGTCCCAATGGCTACCATCCACATCCCTCAAAGTACAAAGTGAGAACCAAATGATAGGTTTTGGAAAACAATTTCACCAGACCAGTGATCCCCATTTTAACAAGAAAGTTGTGTGGATTCAAAAGGATGCCCAGATTTTTGGAGCACTATTGGCATTTTATGGAGCTGTGAATTGCTTACATATGTTCT
>VMRK01000298.1:0-5000 GCA_016801395.1 Leptodermis oblonga
AGAAATAAAAATATTTATTTAATATTACAAAATTACAATTATGTTGTAATATTAGTATATCATTAAACTTTTTTCTATGGAGAAGATAACTTAAAAAACGTATGTTTCTATTAAGGGAGCAAAGTATTATATTTTTTTCCTAGTTTTTTCTTTTTGAATCAATTCACATGTGTATTGTGTCTCACACAATGTGGGATGATAGTCTCGACAGTACAACAATCTTTAATTGTAACCCAAACTTAAACCGGTGAGTGCAAACGACATAGTGCCTAGCAACTCTAGTAATGCGTGCTTGGGTTTTGAATAAAGCAAAGAGTCAACACAATGTTCTCCATCTAAGAAAAATAATTAATGACACTATAAATGGCATATATGTTCACAAATTTGACTTTTTTTAATTCTTTCAAAACTTTATAATATTACATCTAATACGGTTGATACTAAATTATTAGACATATGGTATCAGTACTTGTTTAAATATTTGATTTTAATTAATGGCTTTGCATTTAAGTGCATTGCAGAAAATTGCAGAAAAAGAGAAATATAAAAAGTTGTCTACTGTACTGTCGATTCGACATTAAATTTGACAATCAAAAGTTTCAAGGCTAGAATAAACTTCAGCTTATGGAAACCATCGACTCCAGTGTCGCCGAATTGACATATAGCTGTGATAAGAGAAGCGACTCGCAAGAAAAACTTTACCTGAAGAAAAGCAAATTCTATAAGATGTGTCGACAACACTTGTGAATCGACGCTCGGCTCGATAGTCTAACGTTCACTAGCCATTATACACAAAAGCCAGACAAACTAAGTGAGTATCGATTGAGTTTACGATTCGACGCCATGCACACTCTGCTATTTCCACCAATCCCAAAAAATAGAAAATACATAATATACAGGGTTAAAAGTTTCTCAATTTTAGGTATCTTCCATTTTTGATAGTGGAAATGCCATAAAGTGCGAACCAAGATCCATGATACGAAACAAAAAAGAAAGACAAGTAAGAACAGGAAATCGTGATGTATTTCGAACCCCAACTTGAACACTAAATAATTATACAATCGAAAACACCATCTATAGAGCTTTAGCTCTATCATAATAACGAAAAGAGTTGAAAAAACTATTGCGGAAAATGAAAGGAAAAGGATACGTGCTGCGGGAACGGCTTTAGGAAACATAGGAGCGACAAAGTCCAATTAGGATAAATTAAAATGTTAAAGTAAAAGCGCCCCATACCCTCAAAGCCCGGGGTATAGGCCCTCTCTGTTGCTCTTTCTATACGATGATTCTCGCACACGATTCAGTCCGCCCCTGTAAAAAAAAGTAGATAGAGAGCCTTCTTTATTATCCTTACTCGGATCGACTCATGATTCACGGAGAAAATTCACTGCCTTGAGCCTACTCCAACTTCTAGGGTTCGACCATTTAGTCTCATCAAAATACACTCGTTCGAAAATAATAAGTGGGAGTGGATAGGCAGCGCTCAATTACGTTATTTTCTAAATTTTATATTGGTTGAGTAAGTAGTCGACTTATACTAGAATATTGGATGGAAGTGGAGTAGTGACGAGACCCGCATGCTCTTTTGATGCGTTCCTCTCCTCTTCACGACAGATGGGATTCCTTATACTAAGCTCTCCTCTAGGAGGTCAATAGGAGCCCTCTGTGAAACCCGGGTCTAAGTAGAATAGAGAGGAGCGAAGCGGCTCGAACGAATGTGAGAGGAAGGGAGAAGAAGAATAAAAAGGAAAAGAAGATAAAGAATGAATCTAATAATTCGTCTGGTGAGAAGAGGAAGTCCTTGAATGTTGTAATACTCACTCGTAAATGATTGTTGTCAGAATTTTTAACTAATCAGTCTCATCCGTGTAAGAATTAGGAATTCCTATTCCAACTCGTCCCAGAATGGGCGTTATGGCAAAAAACAAGAAGAAAACAAAAGGAGAAATTTGTCCAATAGTAACAAATGGTGCCTCCACAGGTTGACACCCGATCCAACCTAGTAGTAAGCAATCCGCTAAAAGCAACCAAAATATTCCTTGGTGAATCGGGCGAAAACTTGAACTACGTACATACATACTTTTAAAAAAAGGTAAAGCCAACAGACATATAAAAACTAGTGCTATTGCAGCTACACCTCCCGATTTGTCAGGTATACTACGAAGAATGGCATAGATCGGTAGGAAATACCATTCCGGCACAATATGAGGCGGGGTGGACATTGGATTAGCAGGTATATAATTGTCGGGATGCCCCAAAACATTAGGAGCATAAAAAATCCAAATGGAAAAAAAGATAGCAAAAGCTACCCAACCTACTAGATCCTTTACATAAAAATAAGGATAAGAAGCAATTTTATCCATCTCTGAATGTACACCCAATGGATTATTTGATCCATATTGATGCAATGCGGCCAGATGAAGAATACTGGCGCCTACTAAAATAAAGGGGAGTAAATGATGAAGACTAAAAAAACGATTTAAGGTGGCATTGTCCACGGAGAAACCCCCCCAAAGCCAAGTCACTATGGTATCTCCTACTACAGGTATGGCGCTAGCTAAGCTTGTAATTACTGTAGCTCCCCAAAAGCTCATCTGACCCCAAGGTAGTACATATCCTATAAAAGCTGTCACAATCATTAATAGGAAGATTACAACTCCGAGACACCAAACAAATTCCCTAGGACTGCTATAACTCGCATAATATAGACCACGAAAAATATGAAGGTGAACCACAATGAGAAACATACTTGCCCCATTAGCATGCATATAACGGAGCAACCAGCCCCCTTCAACATCTCTCATAATGTGTTCTACGCTGTTGAAAGCTAGATCCACATGGGGTGTGTAATGCATAGCTAAAAAAACGCCAGTCACTATCTGAATGACTAAACAAAGACCAGCTAACGAACCGAACCCCCACCAATAACTAAGATTGCTCGGGGTTGGATAATCTATCAAATGTTGATTAAGTGTGGAGGATATAGGTTGTTTAAGAAGAGATAATCGTTGGTTCCTTATAGTCATTTGTTTTTATTTAATTTAAGTCAGGGAGAATGCCGCTAAAATTACTCTGTTTCCGAGGATGGTTTATGCGCCGAAAAGTATTGTTCGTATACAATCGGCATTTTCTCCATTCCTTTGTAGATCGTTTTTCACATTTGTTAAAAAAGAAAGTTCCCTTCTGTCTTTTATTAAAATATTTCCGCCCTGTTCGTCTAGTTTCGTCCGCATTTCGCTTAAATAATCGAAACAAAGTTCTCCAGTATTGTAGGTATAGGTGGCATTTTTGGCCAAGGAAGGATTCTTATTCAAAATTTCTTGAAAAAGGGAAAAGTTTTCGTGTTCCCGTTCCCGGAGTTGGAGGTCTCGATGCTCGAATTCCAGTTCTCGGTTATATTCTGACTGGGAAGAACATTTGTTCAATTTAGCCCTAATTTCCCCCCCAGAACTCCCCTTTCCTTTATCTAGAAGAAAGAAGCTCTTTTCAGCTTCTAGATAAAGAATCCTATTCCTCATGGATGATTCTAAGGATATATTGTGAGTCACGGGTCAGGGTTCTGACAGGACCTGTAGGTCGAATGAATCTTCAGAGATGGGGGTGGCTGGGCTGGAATAAGGAATGATTTCCCCACTCAACACCTTAAAGATTATAAAAGTAGGCAGAAAAGCACTTATACTTAGGCAATGACTGAAGTCAGAAAGGAAATGGGCACGAATAAAATAGGCCAATAAAGAGAGGAAAAAGAACAAAGAGATATAGAATAAACGTCGAAGCCTATACGGCAAACGACAAGAATAACGAAGAAATAAAAAGCATAAAAGAAAAAGAAGTATAGATAAAAGAACGGTTATATATGTGATCATTGTAGCAGTTCCTTCTGATCCTAGAAAACGTCCGAAAAACGCTGCTACCAAGAACTTTTTAAAAATACATCTTACCGAAATCGGATTTCCTTTTCGCGCCATATGATGCTTATACTTTACCTTTTCTCCCTTTTTCTTCCCGATCCAATACTTATTCAATTTCATACGTTTCGGATATAGCACGTCTCCCCCTTTTTTTACTATATGAAATCCACACTTTGACACCTGAGATTCCGTAACGAGTAGATACTTCCGCAGGAGCATAATCGATTTTCTGGTTAAATACATTACGAGATGTTTTTCCATACTTTCCGCATTCAGTTCTAGCTATTTCTGCACCTTCTAATCGACCTGAACAACATATACGGACCCCCTCCACCCCCCTTTTCATTACTAATGGAATATCCTTCACTATTTTATTAAAAATGGAACGAAATGATCTTGTTTTGTTTCTCGGTTGAAAAGAGATGTCTTGAGCAATCGGAGAAGCACTTTGATAAACAGATTTGATCTTGACCGATTCAATTAACGTATTAGTGTTTGTTCTATTAGACAACAAAGATCGCATTTTTTTCACTTCGTTCAAATAAGAGTTGTACCCGTACGGAATTCTTCTGTTTCTCAGTATGATCTCTATCATCATCTCTATTCCCTTTAGCAATTCTCCTATCCTACCTAGGTCTATGAATTTCTCTATCAATTCCATTACCTTATCCTCCTTACCCATGAGGTTCCAACATTTTATCCTTAATTTACCTAGGAGTTGTTCCCGGGCATCCTCAAAAAAAAGGTTATTATATACGCCAAGCCCATCCCTTAGAAAAAAAAAGGTAGCACCGAAGAAAGGAAAGAGCGAGATGGTAGTTTTTGTTGTTCCCGCAAAGCGAAGATCATTCGCTTGGCGAATGAAGTGGGTCAACCTCTTTTTGGCTTCGGCCAAACACTTTTTCTCGCTGGTCAAGCTTTCTACAAAAAAAGAAATGCGAGAACGTATTCTCTTATCTAAGCTTCTTTCCTGAGCATTAGCTCTCCCCATCGTAGATGGTTCAGCTACGCCCGGTGCCACGAAATGATTGAGAACTACGACGGGGTCGAAATGGATTTTGTTTTTTGTATTCAATAAGTATTGCATGA